>JASDQU011025782.1:1546-24488 GCA_032191745.1 Picea mariana
CTAAATGAAAGGCATTGTTACCAATCTTGTCGATAATCTTGAAAGGACCATATCGAATCGGTTTCAATTTTTTAACTTCTCCTTTAAGTCTCTCCTTACTGATGTAAAGCCAAACTTCATCTCCAACTTGGAAACTGTGATCAACACGATGTTTGTCATGTCTCGTTTTGTACTTGGCTTGACTCTTTTCCAACTACTCTTGCACCACCTGATGTATCGACTAAATTTGTTCAATGAACTTTTCTGCCCTATCAATGTCATATTTATCATCGATAGCAATATCCTTCCCAAAGATAAAATCTAAAGGATATTTGGGCAAATAGCCAAAACATGCTTCAAATGGTGACATTTGATTCGAAGAGTGCTTAGCTCGATTGTAAGCATGTTGAATGTAGTGTAAATGCTCATCCCAAAGTTTAGGATGCTTGCTACAATAAGCACGAAGAAGATGCACCATTGTTCGATTTACCACCTTTGTCTGACCATCTATTTGCAGATGAAAATCTATGCTCTTTTTAAGTTTGGTGTCCATGAGTGCCCATAAACTCGACCAAAAACTTCCAACAAATCGAGAATCCTGATCAGAAATAATGGATTTAGGCAATCCAAAATGCACCCAAACATTTTGAAAGAACATTTGTGTCGTTTTTTCAGCTATAACCTGCTTAGTACAAGGTATCAAAATACACATTTTGCTAAAACGATCAACCACAACATAAAGATAATCATGATTTCGTCTCGACATAGGTAAACAACCTACAAAATCCATGGAAATACTTTCCCAAGGTCGAGAAGGAACTGGAAGTGGAGTATACAAACCCAACTTTTGATTGCTAGGTTTACTTGTGGCACACAACGAACATCCTTGAACATATCTTGAAACACTTTCATTCATTTTAGGCTAGTAGCAGTATCTTTGCAAATTAGCCACTGTCTTGCCTACACCAAAATGACCAGCAATAAGAGAAGAATGCACTTCTCTTATAATGTTGATTCTTTCCCCCTGTGGAATACACAACTTACCAAGATGATACAATAGATTATTATGCACATGGTAATCCAATTCTTCAACATGGTTAGAGTGGCACAAAGTTTCATATACTTCTTTGAAATCAGTATCTAAAGCATATTGCTCAACATAACTTTCATGCATGATAGGACTATGCTTAAGAATAACTGAAGCACTAATAATAGGCCTTGAAAGCATATCAACGAATTTGTTAAAAATGCCCTTCTTATACCTGATGACCAAGTGAAACTGTTGAAGAAAACCCATCCATATGAAGTGCCTAGCTTGTTGTAGCTTTGTCTGTGATTCTAAGTATTACAGACCGACCTAGATATCCGGAAACCCTTTGTAGATAAACCAATCGACCGCTTGATTTCTATAGTGCAACCGAGAAGAGCACTTGGGAAGATACACTCTAGTATCTGGGTAGTTGGGTAGTACGGCTAAGGGCACAGTCTAGCATCCTTAGTTGGTTCCATTAGATATGGGACTGAGTACTACTGTTGGACACTGCATGTATGTTAGAGAGCTATAGCATAGGGAAAATACTCATCTGTAGAAACCTTGAAACCATAACCCTTAGGAGAAAAACAAGCACAAAATAGACAATATCTATTTTTGTGCAACTGTGCCTCCTACATTTTGGTTGCGAAATTCCTACACATTTCTTCCTGTTAAGCATTTGGCCATTTTGTCGCGGAAGTATTACTCATATCCGATTATAAATCCCCAATATTAAAACAAAAAAAATTATGTATCCTACCGGCACCATTATTTGAGACCCATCCCATTAGATTCCTCTATTCTCCCTAATCACAATTGCACCTATCATTTTCCAACAATTTTTTTTTCCATTGAATCTACCCATTCCTGATACCCCTATTTGGCATATATCCCATTGAATTCATCTGTTTTCACTGATCGTAGTGGTACCATTCAACAGTAACCCCTTTCTCTGCGGTCCCAATTTCCCCCCTATACCACCCCATGGCCCACACGCGTAACCAATATTGGGAACAACCTCTCACCACCTTGGACAAAGCTCATGACCAAAATCAGATTGACATTTCTTCCATTACTTCTCCACTTGAATCACTTCCCACATCCAACACTCAATTAACCACCATGTGTCAACAATTCCAGGACGTAGAGAACAATTTGACCACCTTGTTTAATCCCACCCCATATCCTTTCTCTTATTCCACACCTTATAAACCTGAAGGTCATGAATCCTCCTAGTCCACCTCTTTTCCTCCCCACCACTTGGTAACTCAAATGGAACACTATTTCTCTTTGTATGATATTACTGATGAGTTGGACAAACTCAGGTATGATGTTCTCCATCTAGATCCGGAACTTTGGCAATGGTGGCAATGGAGAAAAAATAATTGCCAAGGATATATGGTTAGACACAATTTTTTGCAGAACTTTATGAACACTTTGAAAATAACACCCACCATTTAGGTCGTTTTACAAAGTTGAAACAATATGACATAGTGGAAGACTTTATAGCGGCTTTTCAGTGATTAGATTTCCACATAGAAGGCATGTCCGATGCTTTTTTCCGAGAATTTTTTATCATTGGCCTCAAGGATGAGATACATTCCCTTGTCCTCATGGATCTCCCTCAGAGTTGGGTGGAAGGTACTAAAAGAGATAAAGAATCAAAACAAGTTGTCTCTTCTCAAACTAGAAAACCCTCCTTTATTCTTCGCCCTAAACCAGTCACTCCCCCTCCTCCTTCCACTCCACTAAATATCCAAAAATTGACCTAGGAAGAAATGAATGAACACCTACTCAAGGGCCTTTGTTATACTTGTGATGGAAAATATTTTCATGGGCACAGTTTTAAGGAAAAAAATCTTTTTATGGCCACCTCTAAGGATGTTTCTGAAAAAAATGTCGAGGCTCCCCATGTGGCCAAGTCACCTGAACCCACTGGCATGACTCCACATTGCGACCCTCCAGAAGTTGAACCAATCATTTCCTTTAATGTTCTCACTTGCTTCTCTACTCCCCAAACCCCCAAGATAATTGGTTACATTAAGCATCAAAAGGTCATTGTCCTCGTTGATAGTGGAAGCACCCATAATTTTATTCATCCCTGCATTTCCCAAGAAACTGATTGTTATATTCCAGTAGTCAACAACATTCAAATCATAATTGCGAATGGTGGGTCCATGAAATGTTTGGGTCATTGTGAAAATGTGTGTTTAAAAATTAGTTAGTACCACATGAAATCTCATATGTTTGTTATCGACATGTGTGGTTGTGGCATTGTGTTGGGTATCGAATGGATAAGGACTCTAGGCCACATTCTCATGTATTTTAAGGAATTAAGCATGCAATTCAACTAAGGGGGGGACAATATAAGTTCCAAGACATCACAATAGGTTCCCTTGAGATCATGAGTTCTCATCGCATGGAAAATATCCTTAAAAAGGTCATTCTGGCATTATTGCACAACTCCATTCCATTAAAGTCCTTGAGACACCATCTATGCCTCTTAACCTCCAATCCATCATCTCCAAACATCAAACTATTTTTTCACTCCATACGGATTTCCTCCTTCCTATGGTGTTCATGATCATTCCATTGCCCTTGTCCCCAGAAGCCTTCCTCCCAATGTTCGTCCCTATTGTCATCCCTTTGCATAGAAAAATGAAATTGAGAAAATTGTTCAAGAAATTCTTTCCGCAGGCATTATCTGTCCTAGTATTAGCCCCTATTCTTATCCTGTGGTCATGATACTTAATAAATAAGTCTCTTGGTGCATGTGTCCTTACTTTCGTGCCCTAACAAAACTCACCATCAAAGACAAATTTCCCATTCTTGTCATTGATGATCTCTTGGATGAATTAAGTGGTGCCTAGTTCTCTACTAAACTTGATCTTCACTCTAGCTACCTCGATATACATATGAAATAGGAAGACATTCCTAAGACTGCATTTTGAACCCATGAAAGCCAATATTACTTCTTGGTCACGCCCTTTGGCTTGTGTAATGCTCCCTCCACTTTCCAAATCCTCATGAATCATGTCTTCCATCCTTTCCTCTATCATTTTGTCTTAGCTTTATTTGATGATATTATCATCTATAGTAAAATGTGGACAACCCATCTTGATCATGTGGGAGTTCTTCATCTACTCTCTCAACATCAACATTTCCTCAAAAAATATAAATGTCCTTTTGGAGACTCAAAATTCAAGTACTTGGGTCATATTGTTGGCAATGAAGGTGTCAAGGTGGATCGTGAGAAGATTGAATCTATGCAGAATTGGCCTCACCCAAAGACTTTCAAATATTGTGTGGTTTTATGGTTTTAACTATTATTGCAAGTTTGTTAATAATTATGGAAATATTGTGGTGCCTCTCACAACTCTCCTTAAAAATAATTCTTTCACGTGAACTCTCATAGCTAATAAGGCCTTTGAAGCCTTGAAGGCGCCTATGTGCACCACTCTTTTCCTGGCCCTTATTGACTTCACAAAGACCTTTATCCTGGAATGTGATACTTCTAGGAGAGGAATTGGAGCAATCCTTATGAAACATGGCCAACCTTTGGCCTTTATGAGAAAACAACGTTCAGAGCGACATTTTGGACAATAAATATATGAAAAGGAAATGTTGGATATTTTTCAAGCAGTGGATCTATGATGCCCTTATCTATTGGGGCAATGCTTCCAAATTAATAAAGATCATTAGAGCCTCAATTATTTTATGGAGCAACGTCCTTCATCCGAAGAGAAAAAAAACTGGGTGACTAAGCTATTTGGATATGATTATGAGATCATTTACAAGAAAGGAAAAGACAATGTGGTTGTTGAAACTCTTTCAAGAAAACATGAAGATGAAGGGTCCCTTTTCTCCATCTCCTTCATTGTACCATATTGGATCCAAGTTGTTCTCTAGGAATGGCTACAAGATCCCAAACTTTCGCATATGATCCAACAATTGCAAGCCAATTCTCCAGTTTCCCTAGGGTACTCTTGGCACAATGATGAGATTCACTGCAAAGGTCATATGTATTTAAGTAAAGAGTCATAATTTAAATCCACGGTGCTTTTTGAGATTCATACTATACCCACAATTGGGCACTCAGGATTTACCAAAACCTATGACCTGGTCAAACGTTCTTTTTTTTGGGATGGCATGAAACAAGCCATTCTCAGTTTTGTGGCAGAATGTGATGTTTGTCCATGCAATAAGGGAGAAACATTCAAAGCCCTTGGCACAATACAACTTCTTTCGATTCCACCCGCTGTTTGGAGGGATATCTCTATGGATTTGATTGTTGGCTTACCTAAATCAGGAAATAAGTTAGTCATCATGGTGGTATCTGATCATCTTTCCAAGTATTCTCATTTCTATCCACTTCAATACCCATTTACCGCCTCCACTATGGATCAAATTTTCATGGATCATGTCGACAAGCTTCATGGCATGCCTTATTATATTGTTTCTGATCGAGATCCCACTTTCAACATCAATTTTTGGCAAGAGATGTTGAGGATATAGGGCACCCAATTGCATACCAGCACCGCCTATCATCCCAAGACTGATGGCCAAACTGAATTTGTCAACAAGTGTTTGGGAACATATTTGAGGTGTTTTTCATCTGAAAGGAAAAATCAATGAGCTTGCTCGTTACCACTAGTTGAATGGTGGTACAACACTTCTTACCATACAACTACTCACATGACTCCTTTTGAAGAAGTACATGGACAAAATTCTCCTTCAGTTCTCTCATGCATGCCCAGTGTCTCAAAGGTCCATGCGGTTGACCAAACTCTTATAGTTTGAGAGGCTATTCTTTGTACCCTCAAAGAGAATTTGGTCATGGCTCAAAATCGCATGAAGCAACAAGAATATCAATGTCACTCTGAACATCAATTTGTTGAAGGAGACCAAATGTTTATTCGACTGCAACCTATAATAAAACTTCACTCAAGGCTAACCATTGTCAAAAATTGGTTCCCAAATATTATGGTCCTTATACAGTTCTCAAGAACCTGGGATAGGTGGCCTATCAGTTAGCTTTTACTAGTCATTATAATCTCCATCATGTTTTTCATGTGTCCTACTTAAAGAAGGTGATTAGAACTAAGTTTTAAACTCAAACTAGTCTTACTGAGTTGGATAAATAAGACTCCATCTGGTTGCATCCACAAGATGTCTTGGACTAGCGTGAGCACCGTATTTGTCAGCACACCATCAAGGAAGTATTAGGATAGTGGAAAGATACAACTCCAACAGATGCCACCTAGGAGCCAGTTACCCTTCTTCAACAATTTCCTCATCTCAAGCCTTGAGGACAAGGTTGTTTTTAAGGGGGAGGGAATGTTAGGGACCTAACCTCCCTAACCCCTCGCATTGGTAAAATAATATATTTTCTGTGTAATAAAGGAGAATATTAATAAGGCCTAATAATAAGGAAGAAAAAGTCAAATGTAAGAAGACCTAATAGAAGCTTCCACTTATAAAATATCTTCCTCTATATTGTTCTTTTGGTAGATAGATTTAGTATAAGTAAGATTTGAGGGAATGAAATTTTTTTGTCTTGAGAATTATTGTAATAGAGTGTTTCTATGCTGGAGGTTTCCCCTTGAAGAGGCAACTGAACATTGTTTCCTATCAATAAAGGTATTATTCTGGTGTTGTGGTTTCATATATTGTGTTGTTCTGTTGTTAGTCTCTGTAATATTTTTGTTTTCAACTATTATAAAAGATATGGCAGCTTACATAAACTCCTATGGAAAACATCAAACAAATAAAAGTATATTTGTTGAATAAGAGAGAGGAGACAATAATTTTACATGGTAAAACCCAAGGTGGGGAAATATCCATGGAAAAAAGACCTTCTAGATTCTTCATATAATTCTCCCAAATTACAATTGCTAGAGCAGAGACATGTATAGAGTTCAAATGAGATCCATATAACTCTTAAGAATATGGATTATCTAGCCTAAGTACCGATAGGTTTTAGGATAATGATTAATACCATAAGCCACCCTCCACCCTTTTAGATTCAAGGCCAATATTGCCTCAATTTATAGTAACGAGGAGAAACCTAGACCATTGATCATAAGGCATAATCAAGGGTGGAGATCTACTGATCCATAAAGGTTGATGATAAAATCATCAAGAGATAGGGAGAAATAGTGGATAAGAATGAACTATGAGTGTAGATCATCATTACGTGATAGACAAGTCACCACCAAATAATTCCCAAAACTATGTCTATGTGCAGATCTGCAATATTAGAAAATTCTAGTGAGGCCATGTTAAATGTATAAGTACCTCATAAATGATGTTATAATGATAATCATTAATATATTAAATACAAAATTGCATCAAGTCATTGAACAACATTAAAACACATTTTAACATGATGAATTATCATAATATCTCGTATCCCTAAGTTAATCTAGATGTTAGTGGAAATGTTAGTGTATAATATTGACTTAAGTCTTAATTGAGGAGCAGTAACTTAAAATTGATAAGGAGGTAAGTTTAATACTCTCCCCACTCAGATTCAAATGTCTAATGAGACATTGGGCCATTGTGTCTTGGCTGAAAGGATAAACGCTCCCATTTGAACGCTACCATTTGAGACATCTTGACTCTAAGCTAAAGCCTAAGTTTCTTATACGAATCGACCTAGATATATTGAAACCCTCTGTAGATAAACCAATCGACCGCATGATTTCTATAGTGACACCGAGAAGAGCGCTTGGGAAGATACACTCTAGTACCTGGGTAGTCAGGTAGTATGACTAAGGGCACAGTCTAGCATCCTTAGTTGGTTCCATTAGATATTGGATTGAGTACTACTATTGGACCCCGCACGTATGTCAGAGAGCTATAGGATAGGGAAAACACTCATCTGTAGAAAACTTGAAAACCATAACCCTTAGGATGGAAACAAAAACAAAATAGACAATATCTATTTTCGTGCAAGTATGCCTCCTACATTTTGGTTGCGAAATTCCTACACATTTCTTCCTGTTATTCAAATCTGAGTATAAATCTGCAATATTAAAACAAAAAAAAGTATGGATCCTGCCGACACCATTATTTGAGACTTATCCCATTGGATTCCTCTATTCTCCCTGATCACAATCGTACCAATCATTTTCCAACAATTTTTTTTCCATTGAATCTATCCCTTCCCAACACCCCTATTTGGCATATATCCCATTGAATTCATCTATTTTCATTGATCGTAGTAGTACCATTCAACACTAACCCCTTTTTGTGCGATCCCATTCCCCACCCTGTATCATCCCCATGGCCCACACTCGCAACCAATATTGGGAACAACCTCTCACCACCTTGGACAAATCTCATGACCAAACATAGATTGACATTTCTTCCATTACTTCCAGTATTGGTAACCTTGACTCCCATCATTCTCCACTTGAATCACTTCCCACATCCAGCACTCAATTAACCACCATGTGTCAACAATGCTTGGATGTAGTGAACAATTTGACCACCTTGTTTAATCCCACCCCATATCCTTTCTCTTATTCCACACCTTATAAACCTGAAGGTCATGAATCCTCCTAGTCAACCTCTTTTCCTCCCCACCACTTTTAGCGGGGATTACGTCCCCTTCTCATGGAGGTGAAAAACTTTGATGGCTTAGATCCCATAGGATTGGTAACTCAAATGGAACACT
Organism: Picea mariana; assembly: GCA_032191745.1. Lineage (NCBI taxonomy): Eukaryota > Viridiplantae > Streptophyta > Pinopsida > Pinales > Pinaceae > Picea > Picea mariana. The sequence continues at coordinate 10,240 of JASDQU011025782.1, forward strand.
ATTTCTCTTTGTATGATATTACTGATGAGTTGGACAAACTCAGGTATGATGTTCTCCATCTAGATCCAGAATGTTGGCAATGGTGGCAATGGAGAAAAAATAATTGCCAAGGGTATGTGGCTTATACACTATTTTTTGCAGAAATTTATGAACACTTTGACAATAAAACCCACCATTTAGGTTGTTTGACAAAGTTGAAACAATCTGGCATAGTGGAAGAGTTTATAGCGTCTTTTGAGGTATTAGATTTCCACACAGAAGGCATGTCTGATGCTTTTTTCCGATAATTTTTTATCATTGTCCTCAAGGATGAGATACGTTCTCTTGTCCTCATGGATCTCCCTCAGAATTGGGTGGAAGCTACTAAAAGAGATAAGGAATCAAAACAAGTTGTCTCTTCTCAAACTAGAAAACCCTCCTTTATTCCTTGCCCTAAACCAGTCACTCCCCCTCCTCCTTCCACTCAACTAAAGATCCAAAAATTGACCAGGGAAGAAATGAATGAACACATACTCAAGGTCCTTTGTTATAATTGTGATGGAAAACATTTTCATGGGCACAATTGTAAGGAAAAAAATATTTTTATGGCCATCCATAAGGATGTTTTTGGAGAAAATGTCGAGGCTCCCCCTGTGGCCGAGTCACCTGAAACCACTGGCATGAATCCACCTTCCGACCCTCCAGAAGTTGAACCATTCCCCCAAACCACCAAGATAATTGGTTACATTAAGCATCAGAAGGTCACTGTCCTCGTTAATAGTGGAAGCACCCATAATTTTATTCATCCCCGCATTTCCCAAGAAACTAATTACTATATTCCAGTAGTCAACAACTTTCAAATCATGATTGCCAATGGTGGGTCCATGAAATGTCTGGTTTATTGTGAAAATGCGTGTTTCCAAATTAGTTAGTACCACATGAAATCTCATATGTTTTCTATCGACATGTGTGGTTGTGGCATTGTGTTTGGTATCGAATAGATAATGACTCTAGGCCTCATTCTCATGTATTTTAAGAAATTAACCATGCAATTCAACTAGGGGGTAGTGATAATATAAGTTCCAAGGCATCACAATAGCTTCCCTTGAGATAATGAGTTCTCATCGCATGGAAAAGCTCCTGAAAAAGGTCATTCCAACATTATTGCACAACTCCAATCCATTCAAGTCATTGAGACACCCTCTATGCCTCTTAACCTTCAATCCATCATATCCAAACATTAAACCATGTTTTCACTCCCTAGGGATTTCCTCCTTCCCATGGAGTTCATGATCATTCCAGTCCCCTTGTCCCCAGAAGCCTTCCTCCCAATGTTCATCCCTATTGTCATCCCTTTGCATAAAAAAATGAAATTGAGAAAATTGTTCAAGAATTTCTTTCGACAGGCATTTTCCGTCCAAGTACTAGCCCCTATTCTTCTCCTATGTTCATGGTACTTAAGAAAGAAGTCTCTTGGTGCATGTGTCTTGACTTTCGTGCCCTAAAAAAACTCACCATCAAAGACACATTTCCCACCCTTGTCATTGATGATCTCTTGGATGAATTAAGTGGTGCCCAGTTCTCTACTAAACTTGATCTTCATTTTGGCTACCCCCATATCCATATGAAAGAGGAAGACATTCCTAAGACTGCATTTTGAACCCATGAAGGCCACTATTAGTTCTTGGTCATGCCCTTTGGCTTGTGTAATTCTCCCTCCACTTTCCAAATCCTCATGAATCATGTCTTCCGTCCTTTTCTCTATCATTTTGTCTTAGTTTTATTTGATGATATTCTCATCTATAGTAAAACGTGGACAACCCATCTTGCTCATGTGGATCAAGTTCTTCATCTACTCTCTCAACACCAACATTTCCTTGAAAAATCTAAATGTTTTTTTGGAGACTCGAAACTCAAGTACTTGGGTCATATTGTTGGCAATGAAGCTATCAGGGTGGATCCTGAGAAGATTGAATCTATGGAGAATTGGCCTCACCCCAAGGCTTTCAAATATTGTGTGGTTTTATGGTTTTAACAGGTTATTATTGCAAGTTTGTTAATAATTATGGAAATATTGCGGTGCCTCTCACCACTCTCCTTAAGAATAATTCTTTCACTTGGACTCTCACAACCAATCAGGCCTTTCAAGCCTTGAAGGCGTCTATGTGCACCACTCTTTTCCTAGCCCTTCTTGACATCACAAAGACCTTTATCCTAGAATGTGATACTTCTGGGAGAGGAATTGGAGTAGTCCTTATGCAAGATGGCCGACCTTTTGCCTTTATGAGCAAACAACTTTCAGAACGACATTTTGGCCAGTAAATCTATGAAAAGGAAATGTTGGATATTTTTCAAGCAGTGGATCTCTAATGCCCTTATCTATTGGGGCAATGATTCCAAATTAAGAAAGATCATCAGAGCCTCAAGTATTTTCTTGAACAACGTCATTCAGCTGAGGAGAAACAAAAATGGGTGACTAAGCTATTTGTATATGATTATGAGATCATTTACAAGAAAGGAAAAGACAATGTGGTTGTTGACTCTCTTTCAAGAAAATATGAAGATGAAGGGTCTCTTTTTGTCCATATCCTTTATTGTACCAGATTGGATCCAAGTTGTTCTCTAGGAAAGACTGCAAGATCCCAAACTTTCGCATATGGTCCAACAATTGAAAGCCAATTCTCCAGTTTCCCAAGGTACTCTTGGCACAATGATGAGCTTCACTGCAAAGTTCATATGTATTTAAGTAAACAGTCACAATTTAAATCCACGGTGCTTTTTGAGCTTCATGCTATACCCATAACTAGGCACTCAGGATTTACCAAAACCTATGACCTGGTCAAACATTCATTTTTTGGGGATGGTATGAAACAAGCCATTCTCAGTTTTGTGGCAGAATGTGATGTTTGTCAATGGAATAAGGGAGAAACATTCAAAGCCCTTGGAACAGTACAACTGCTTCTGATTCCACCCCCTATTTGGAGGGATATATCTATGGATTTGATTGTTGGCTTACCTAAATCGAGAAATAAGTAAGTTATCATGGTGGTATTTGATCATCTTTCCAAGTATGCTAATTTATGTGCACTTAAAGACCCATTTACTGCCTCCAGTATGGATCACCGTTTCATGGATCATGTCTACAAGCTTCACGGCATGCCTTATTCTATTGTTTCTGATCGAGATCCCACTTTCACCATCAATTTTTGGCAAGAACTGGTCAGGATATAGGGCACCGAATTGCATATCAGCACCACCTATCATCCCTAGACTGATGGTCGGAATAAATTTGTCAACAAGTGTTTGGGAACATATTTGAGGTGTTTTTCATCTGAAAGGAAAAGTCAATGAGCTCAATGGTTACCACTAGTTGAATGGTGGTACAACACTTCTTACCATACAACTACTCACATGACTCATTTTAAAGTGTACATGGACAAAATCCACCTTCAGTTCTCTCATGCATGGCCAGTTTCTCGAAGGTCTGGGCAGTTGATCAAACTCTTATAGTTCGAGAGGCTATTCTTTGTACCCTCAAAGAAAATCTGGTCATTTCTCAGAATTGCATGAAGCAACAAGAATATCAATGTCACTCTGAATGTCAATTTGTTGAAGGAGACCAAATGTTTATTCGACTGCAACCTATAAGAAAACTTCACTCAAGGCTAACCATTGTCAGAAACTGGCGCCCAAATATTATGGTCCTTATACAGTTCTCAAGCACATGGGATAGGTGGCCTATCAGTTAGCTTTTCCTAGTCAATGTAAGCTCCATCATGTTTTTCATGTGTCCTACTTCAAGAAGGTGATTGGAACTAAGTGCCAAACTCAAACTAGTCTTCCTGATTTGGATGAAGAAGGCTCCATCTGGTTGCAGCCATAAGCAGTCTTGGACTAGCGTGAGCACCATATTCGTCAGTGCACCATCAAGGAAGTGTTACGACAGTGGAAATATACAACTCCAACAGATGCCACCTAGGAGCCAGTTACCCTTCTGTAACAATTTCCTCGTATCAAGCCTTGAGGACAAGGTTGTTTTTAAGGTGGAGGGCATGTTAGGGACCTAACCTCCCTAACCCCTCACATAGGTAAAATAATATATTTTCCATGTAATAAAGGCGAATATTAATATGGCCTAATAATAAGGAAGAAAAAGTCAAATGTAAGAATACCTAATAGAAACTTTTGCTTATAAAATCTCTTCCTCTATATTGTTCTTTTGGTAGATAGATTTAGTATAAATAGGATTTGAGGGCATGAGAATTTTTTGTCTGGAGAATTATTGTAATAGAGCGCTGCTCTGCTGGAGGTTTTCCCCTCAAAGAGGCAAGTGAACATTGTTTCCTATCAATAAAGGTATTATTCTGGTGTTGTGGTTTCATATATTGCGTTGTTCCGCTGTTAGTCTCTGTAATATTTTTGTTTTTGACTATTATAAAAGATCTGGCAGCTTACATAAAATCCTATGGAAAACATGAAACAAATAAAAGTATGTTTGTTGAATAAGAGAGAGGAGACAAAGAATTTTACATGGTAAAACCCAAGGTGGGGAAATATCCATGGAAAAAAGACCTTCTAGATTCTTGATATAATTCTCCCAAATTACAATTGCTAGAGTAGAGACATGTATGGAGTTCAAATGAGATCCATATAACTCTCAAGAATATATATGTTCTAGACTAAGGACTAATAGGTTTCAGGATAATGATTAATACCATAAGCCACCCTCCACCCTTTTAGATTCAAGGCCAATATTGCCTCAATTTATAGTAATGAGGAGAAACCTAGACCATTGATCATAAGGCATAATCAAGGGTGGAGATAAAATGATCCATAAAGGTTGATGATAAACTCATCAAGAGATAGGGAGAATAGTGGATAAGAATGAACTATGAGTGTAGGTCATCATTACGTGATAGACAAGTCACCACCAAATAACTCCCAAAATTATGTCTATGTGAAGATCTGCAATATTAGAAAATTCTAGTGAGGCAACGTTAAATGTATAAGTGCCTCATAAATGATGTTATAATAATAATAATTAATATATTAAATACAAAATTGCATCAATTCATTGAACAACATTAAAACACATTTTAACATGATGAATTATCATAATATCTTGTATCCCTAAGTTAATCTAGATGTTAGTGGAAATGTTAGTGTATAATATTGACTTAAGTCTTAATTGAGGAGCAATAACTTAAAATTGTTTAGGAGGTAAGTTTCATACTCTCCCCACATAGATTCAAATGTCTAATGAGACATTGGGCCATTGTGTCTTGGCTGAAAGGATAAATGCTCACATTTGAACGCTACCATTTGAGACATCTTGACTCTAAGCTAAAGCCTAAGTTTCTTATACGGATCGACCTAGATATCATGAATCCCTCTATAGATAAACCAATCGACCGCCTGATTGCTATAGTGCCACCGATAACAATTCTTGTGAAGATACACTCTAGTACCTGGGTAGTCAGGTAGTACGACTAAGGGCACTGTCTAGCATCCTTAGTTGGTTCCATTAGATATTGGACTGAGTACTACTGTTGGACCCCGCACGTATGTCAGAGAGCTATAGCATAGGGAAAACACTCATCTGTAGAAACCTTGAAAACCATAACCCTTAGGATGGAAACAAAAACAAAATAGACAGTATCTATTTTCGTGCAACTGTGCCTCCTACATTTTGGTTGTGAAATTCCTACACATTTCTTCCTGTTAAGCATTGGGCCATTTTGTCACTGAAGTATTATTCCAATCCGAGTATAAATCCGCCATATTAAAACAAAAAAAAATTTGGATCCTACCGACACCATTATTTGAGACCTATCCCATTGGATTCCGCTATTCTCGCTGATCACATTCGTACCTGTCATTCTCCAACAATTTTTTTTTCATTGAATTTGCCCCTTCTCGACACCCCTATTTGGCATATATCCCATTGACTTCATCTATTTTCATTGATCGTAGTGGTACCATTCAACAATAACCCCTTTTTGTTTGGTCCCATTTCCCCCCCTGTACCATCCCCATGGCCCACACTTGCAACCAATATTGGAAACAACCTCTCACCACCTTGGACAAAGCTCATGACCAAACCCGGATTGACATTTCTTCCACTACTTCCAGTATTGGTAACCTCAACTCCCATCGTTCTCCACTTGAATCACTTCCCACATCCAACATTCAATTAACCACCATGTGTCAACAGTGCTAGGATGTAGTGAACAATTTGACCAGCTTGTTTAATCCCACCCCATATCCTTTATCTTATTCCACACCTTATAAACCTGAAGGTCATGAATCCTCCTAGTCCACCTCTTTTCCTCCCCACAACTTTCAGCAGGGATTATGTCCCCCTTGCATGGAGGTGAAAAATTTTGATGGCTCAGATCCCATAGGATTGGTAACTCAAATGGAACACTATTTCTCTTTGTATGATATTATTGATGAGTTGGACAAACTCAGGTATGATGTTCTCCATCTAGATACAGAACATTGGCAATGGTGGCAATGGAGAAAAAATAATTGCCAAGGGTATGTGGCTTGGACAAAATTTTTTGCAGAAATTTATGAACACTTTGACAATAACACCCACCATTTAGGTCGTTTGACAGCGTTGAAACAATATGGCATAGTGGAAGTCTTTATAGCGGCTTTTGAGCGATTAGATTTCCACATAGAAGGCATGTCTGATACTTTTTCCTCAGAATTTTTTATCATTGGCCTCAAGGATGAGATATGTTCCCTTGTCCTCATGGATCTCCCTCAGAGTTGGGTCGAAGCTACTAAAAGAGATAAGGAATCAAAACATGTTGTCTCTTCTCAAACTAGAAAACCCTCCCTTATTCCTCGCCCTAAACCAGTCACTCCCCCTCCTCCTTCCACTCCACTAAAGATCCAAAAATTGACCCGGGAAGAAATTAATGAACGCCTACTCAAGGGCCTTTGTTATAATTGTGATGGAAAATATTTTCATGGGCACAATTGTATGGAAAATATTTTTTTTATGGCCATCTCTAAGGATGTTTCTGAAGAAAATGTCAAAGCTCCCCGTGTGGCCGAGTCACCTGAAATCACTGGCATGACTCCACCTTCCTCCCTCATAAAATTGAATGATTCATTTCCCTGAATGTTCTCACTTACTTCTTTGCTCCCCAAACCCCCAAGCTAATTGGTTACATTAAGCATAAGAAGGTCATTGTCCTCGTTGATAGTGGAAGCACCCATAATTTTATTCATCCCTACATTTTCCAACAAAATAATTGCTATATTCCAGTAGTCAACAACTTTCAAATCATGATTGCCAATGGTGGGTCCATGAAATGTCTGGGTCATTGTAAAAATGTGTGTTTCCAAATTAGTTAGTACCACATGAAATCTCATATGTTTTCTATCGACATGTGTGGTTGTGGCATTGTGTTGGGTATTGAATGGGTAAGGACTCTAGGCCTCATTCTCAGGTATTTTAAGGAATTAACCATGCAATTCAACTAGGGGGTGTGGGGCAATATAATTTCCAAGGCATAACAATAGGTTCCCTTGAGATCATGAGTTCTCATCGCATGGAAAAGCTCCTAAAAAAGGTCATTCCATCATTATTGCACAACTCCATTCCATTCAAGTCATTGAGACACCCTCTATGCCTCTTAACCTTCAATCCATCATCTCCAAACATCAAACTATTTTTTCACTCCCTAGGGATTTCCTCCTTCCGATGGTGTTCATGATTACTCCATTCCCCTCATCCCCAGAAGCCTTCCTCCTAATGTTCGTCCCTATTGTCATCCCTTTGCCTAGAAAAATGAAATTGAGAAAATTCTTTAAGAATTTGTTTCTGTAGGCATTATTCGTCCTAGTACTAGCCCCTATTCTTCTCTTGTGGTCATGGTACTTAAGAAAGAAGTCTCTTGTTGCATGTGTCCTGACTTTCGCGCCCTAAAAAAACTCACCATCAAAGACAAATTTCTCATTCTTGTCATTGATGATCTCTTGGATGAATTTAGTGGTGCCCAGTTCTCTACTAAACTTGATCTTCATTCTGGCTACCCCCATATACATATGAAAGAGGAAGACATTCCTAAGACTGCATTTTGAACCCATGAAGGCCACTACTAGTTCTTGGTCATGTTCTTTGGCTTGTGTTATGCTCCCTCCACTTTCCAAATCCTCATGAATCATGGTTTCCATCCTTTTCTCTATCATTTTGTCTTAGTTTTATTTGATGATATTCTCATCTATAGTAAAACGTGGATAACCCATCTTGCTCATGTGGATCAATTTCTTCATCTACTCTCTCAACACCAACATTAAATCAAAAAATCTAAATGTGCTTTTGGAGACTCGAAAGTCAAGTACTTGGGTCATATTGTTGGCAATGAAGGTGTCAGGGTGGATCCTGAGAAGATTGAATCTATGCAGAATTGGCCTCACCCCAAGACTTTCAAATATTGTGTGGTTTTATGGTTTTAACAAGCTATTATTGCAAGTTTGTTAATAATTATGGAAATATTGCGGTGCCTCTCACAACTCTCCTTAAGAATAATTCTTTCACTTGGATTCTCACAGCTAATCAGGCCTTTCAAGCCTTGAAGGTGTCTATGTGCACCACTCTTTTCCTAGCCTTTATTGACTTCAGAAAGACCTTTATCTTGGAATGTGATACTTCTGAGAGAGGAATTGGAGCAGTCCTTATGCGAGATGGCCGACCTTTGGCCTTTATGAGAAAACAACTTTTAGAACGACATTTTGGCCAATAAATCTATGAAAAGCAAATGTTGGATATTTTTCAAGCAGTGGATCTTTGATGCCCTTATCTATTGTGGCAATGCTTCCAAATTAAGAAAGATCATCAGAGCCTCAAGTGTTTTCTGGAGCAATGTCCTTCATCCGAGGAGAAACAAAAATGGGTGACTAAGCTATTTGGATATGATTATGAGATCATTTACAAGAAAGGAAAAGACAATGTGGTTGTTGATGCTCTTTCAAGAAAATATGAATATGAAGGGTCCATTTTTGTCCATCTCCTTTATTGTACCAGAATGGATCCAAGTTGTTCTGTAGGAATGACTGCAACATCCCAAACTTTCGCATATGATCCAACAATTGAAATCCAGTTCTCCAGTTTGCCAAGGTACTCTTAGCACAATGATGAGCTTCACTGCAAAGGTCGTATGTCTTTAAGTAAAAAGTTACAATTTAAATCCACGGTGCTTTTTGAGATTCATGCTATACCCACAACTGGGCACTCAGGATTTACCAAAACCTATGACCTGGACACACGTTCATTTTTTTGGGATGGTATGAAACAAGCCATTCTCAGTTTTGTGGCAGAATGTGACATTTGTCAATGTAATAAGGGAGAAACATTCAAATCCCTTGGCACAGTACAACTGCTTTTGATTCCACCCACTATTTGGAGGGATATATTTATGGATTTGATTGTTGTCTTACCTAAATTGAGAAATAAGTCAGTCATCATGGTGGTATTTGATCATCTTTCCAAGTATTCTCATTTATGTGCACTTCAAGACCCATTTACCACCTCCACTATAGATCAACTTTTCATGGATCATGTCTACAAGATTCATGGAATGCCTTATTCTATTGTTTTTGATCGAGATCCCACTTTAACCATCAATTTTTGGCAAGAACTGGTCAGGATATAGGGCACCCAATTGCATATCAGCACCGCCTATCATCCCTAGACTGATGGCCAAATTGAATTTGTCAACAAGTGTTTGGGAACATTTTTGAGGTGTTTTTCATTTGAAAGGAAAAATCAATGAGCTCAATGGTTACCACTAGTTGAATGGTGGTACAACACATCTTACCATACAACTACTCACATGACTCATTTTAAAGTGTACATGGACAAAATCCACCTTCAGTTCTCTCATGCATGCCCAGTTTCTCGAAGGTCTAGGTGGTTGAACAAACTCTTATAGTTCGAGAGGATATTCTTTGTACCCTCAAAAATAATTTGGTCATGGCTCAAAATTGCATGAAGCAAAAAGAATATCAATGTCACTCTGAATGTCAATTTGCTGAAGGAGACCAAATGTTTATTCGACTGCAACCTATAAGAAAACTTCACTAGAGGCTAACCATTGTCAGAAACTGGCGCCCAAATTTTATGGTCCTTATACAGTTCTCAAGCACGTGGGATAGGTGGCCTATGAATTAGCTTTTCCCAGTCATTAGAAGCCCCATCATGTTTTTCATGTCTCCTACTTAAATAAGGTGATTAGAACTAAGTGCCAAACTCAAACTAGTCTTTCTGAGTTGGATGAAGAAGGCTCTATCTGGTTCCAGCCACAAGTAGTCTTGGACTAGCATGAACATCTTCTTCGTCAGTGTGCCATCAAGGAAGTGTTAGGACAGTGGAAATATACAACTCCAACATATGCCACCTAGGAGTCAGTTACCCTTCTGCAAGAATTTCCTCATCTCAAGCCTTGAGGACAAGGTTGTTCTTAAGGGGGAGGGCATTTTAGGGACCTAACCTCCCTAACCCCTCACATAGGTAAAATAATATATTTTCCATTTAATAAAGGTGAATATTAATAAGGCCTAATAATAAGGAGGAGCAAGTCAAATGTAAGAAGACCTAATAGAAGCTTCCACCTCTAAAATATCTTCCTCTATATTGTTCTTTGGTAGATAGATTTAGTATAAATAGGATTTGAGGGCATGAATTTTTTTTTGTCTTGAGAATTATTGTAATAGAGCGTTGTTCTGTTGGAGGTTTCCCCCTCGAAGAGGCAAGTAAACATTGTTTCCTATTAATAAAGGTATTATTCTGGTGTTGTGGTTTCATATATTGTGTTGTTCCGCTATTAGTCTCTGTAATATTTTTGTTTTCGACTATTATAAAAGATCTGGCAGTTTACATAAACTGCTATGGAAAACATCAAACAAATAAAAGTATATTTGTCGAATAAGAGAGAGGAGACAAGAATTTTACATGGTAAAACCCAAGGTGGGGAAATATCCATGGAAAAAAGACCACCTAGATTCTTCATATAATTCTCCCAAATTACAATTGCTAGAGCAGAGACATGCATGGAGTGCAAATGAGATCCATATAACTCTCAAGCATATGGATGATCTAGCCTAAGGACCAATAGGTTTTAGGATAATGATTAATACCATAAGCCACCCTCCACCCTTTTAGATTCAAGGCCAATATTGCCTCAATTTATAGTAACGAGGAGAAACCTAGACCATTAATCATAAGGCATAATCAAGGGTGGAGATCAATTGATCCATAAAGGTTGATGATAAACTCATCAAGGGATAAGTAGAAATAGTGGATAAGAATGAAGTATGAGTGTAGGTCATCATTACATGATAGACAAGTCACCACCAAATAACTCCCAAAACTATGTCTATGTGTAGATCTACAATATTAGAAAATTCTAGTGAGGCGATGTTAAATGTATAAGTGCCTCATAAATGATGTTATAATGATGATCATTAATAAACTAAATACAAAATTGCATCAACTCATTGAACAACATTAAAACACATTTTAACAAGATGAATTACCATAATATCTTGTATCCCTAAGTTAATCTAAATGTTAGTGGAAATGTTAGTGTATAATAATTACTTAAGTCTTAATTGAGGAGCAATAGCTTAAAATTGTTTAGGAGGTAAGTTTCATACTCTCCCCACCCAGATTCAAATGTCTAATGAAACATTGGGTCATTGTTTCTTATTAGATGTAATTTGAAATGTTAGTTATATATATTTAGTACAAATAAATGTCTAATGAGACATTGGGTCATTGTTTCTTATTAGATGTAATTTGAAATATTAGTTATATATATTGAGTACAAATAAGTACGTTCTCAAACAAATTCATTATTCTAACCCCATTTCCAACCAAAAAAAATTTCTTTAAAATTTATTCAAATTACTTTTGAATGACCAACCAACTTAAACTTTGACCTCTCTTACCTTTGACTTGTTTTCAATTAGCCAAGAAAAAACAGTCTTCTATTAGTTAATTAAAATTATTCCTCTCTTAACAAAGTAAGAGAAATTTCATAATATGTCAAATTTAATTAGACTACCCATAAACATAAAAAAGGAAAAATAGATAAGGAAGAGTTAGTCAAATCTTAATGAACCTTTGTACACTATTTTTATTAAAAAATTTATGATGTTACATAGACTTCGAAAATTGATTAAAAATTTATAAGTACCGAGACTTCCAAGTTTTTTATAAATTTATCCAACACACAGAATTACAGTTAAGAATTACAATTTAGGATGTTCTCCACCGGAACATAATATTCGAAACACTTGGAAATAATGGAGAAAGCGCTAGTTGTAAGCGCCAGTAATAAGCACGGGTTGTAAGCGCCAGTTAGGAGAGTCAGTTCTTAGTTAAGAGTCAGTTGTCTAGTTGTCTTTTGGTTTGCATGTAGCCGACTCGGGAGAGTCTTTTCCTATATAAACATGTAATCTGTCTTCATTGAATAATAAGAAGTGAGCGTAGCCTCACCGTGTTTGTTTGGTTCGTATATTTTATCTTGGTATCAAGGCCACGGGGAGAAGTGCGAGAATTCTAGAGGTTCGCAGCTCCCTCCTCTAGTAGGGTGTGAACCTATATTACTCACCCCTTCGCGTGTGCTCGGAAGAAAAAATTATCGTAGGCTGCTGTCCATTAGGGTGCAAACTACCCGCAGCCAATTATGGAGTGAGGTGCAGACTCCGCTAGGACTCCCAGCAGTCAATTCCAGCGTGGGCATCAGCGTGAGAGTCGAGCATGCAGCGTGAGAGTCGAGCGTGAGAATCCAGCGTGGGCATCAGCGTGAGAGTCCATCATGGGCGTCTATTTTTAACTGTGAAGTGAAGTTTGAATGCATGCATGGAGAGCATGATTTATTTTATCATGGTATGCAAGTGCTGACCAATTTCTGTTGAAAACTGAAGAAGTGAAAATCGCTTGAGTTTTATGTTAAGTGGATTAATTTGGAAGAGTTTTGAAAAGCGTGGATATTTTTTTTAACAAAGTGTGAAGTATAAAGTCTTTATAAAGGTGGAGTTTTCTTATTGAAGTGGACTTATAAAGGAGATATTTTTAAATTAAAAGTGGTTAAAGTGAATACATGTGAATACATGCATGTGTATTAAAACAAAGGTTTCTTTTAAAGTGACTTTTTAAAAAAAAAAATTAAGGAGGGAGTTATAAGTTTTTTTAAAAAGTGGATATTTTGGATATTAAGATGCATGCATGATATAAGTTGAGAACAGAGATAGATTGATTCGGATAGGTGGTATCCGAAGGCAAAGCGACAAAACGTTGCATATCCTTGGTGATTTTCTTGCAGAGACTAAATTGCAGCGATGGCGAATCCGCTGGCAGAGACCTACCTCAACGAAGCCAACAAGTTAGANTGTTGCGGCTGCAAGTGCGACAACAACGGTAGGAGGTGCGACAGCAGCGGTAGGAGGTGCGACAGCAGCACAGATCCAAGACTGGGAGAAGCGCGAAAACAGGGCAAAGGTATTGTTGCGCATGTCAGTTAAAGATAGCATAATTCCACATATTAGAGACGCTACAACTTCTGCTGAAACATGGACAGCTCTTAAAGTATTGTACGAAACTAGCAACACAAATCGCATTTTGTTCCTGAAAAATAAATTGCTAGGCATTAAGATGGATGGAAATGAATCTGTTAGTTCATTTTTGGGTCGCATTAAAGAGGTGAAAGACAAGCTAGTAAATATAGGTGAAACTGTTTCCAATACTAATCTAGTGACTATTTCCTTAAATGGTATGCTAGAAGACTATCACATGTTCATAACAGGTCTTGCAGCAAGGGAGAAACCTCCTACGTTTGAAGAACTGACAGGTATTTTGCTGCAAGAGGAAGAGAGGCATGGGAAGCTGAAGCCTCCAAGTAAAGATTTGGAACTGTGGTCAAATAATAGATCTTCGCAAGGGAGATCAAGAGTAAGAGGCAGAGGAGGCAGTTCATGGCAGAGAGGCGGTTCATAGCAGAGAGGAAGTTCATCGCAGAGAAGACAATCTCCAAATCAAGGTATGAAATCTGATGGGAATGAGTCAAAGAGTTGTTTTTATTGTGGTCGACCTGGACATATGGTTAAAGATTGTCATAAGAAGAAAAATGATGAGGCTAGGAATAAACCTAGAACACATTCAGGTCATTATGCTGAAAAATCTTCAAATCAAGTTCACAGATTATTTATTGCTAGTGATGATATTGATGAACCCCCGAATTTTGACTCAC
>JASDQU011025782.1:26431-47528 GCA_032191745.1 Picea mariana
CGCTCCAAAAGATAGACCGCCAAGCCCCCGCAAACGAAGAAAGCAGCTATTAGTAGCCAAAGTTGAGTTGTGAAAGGCTTCATAAAAACCAACGCAGAACGCATGAAACTTTCATCTTTCAGACGGACTACTGCCACTAGACTAGAGTCTAAGAAAGGCTGTGTAAACTCTACTTCTTGGGATCGGTTTACTGTGATCGTCATGTCTCCTACCACTGCATCAATTTTCTGAAAACGAAGGCAACACGAAATGAAAAATATGATAAATTATGATTATGTGACGAGAAAACAATATGAGTATTATCATGTTATCATGTTGGTAATTATGACGATCAGTACGTGAGATGGATCCGTTCAAGGAACAATATTATCATGTTGGTAATTATGACGATCAGTACGTGAGATGGACCATGTTGTGCCAAGAGAGGGGCCAAGAAGTGTTGGAGTTCATCAATATCATCCATACCTTGTGCACCAAGCTGGATATCAAATATTTTGAGCGGCATTTGGTTTTGAAATATAGTGGGGCTCTACACAAGTACATTCAAATTGAAATGGAGTTTCTGGACATCTCATCGTTGGGAGTTGCCTACTGATACGCTGTAAAAATCAAGAAGAAATTTAAGCACCAGAACAAACGAGAGTCTGTTTCTACAAATCTGAAACAACCAAAGTATGATAAATATGTTCTTAACAAATAATCTCCCGAAAACCAGTCTAAGCCACATGAAAATAAGGGTCATAGAAAGACGAAGAAGAACATTGGAAAGTGATGCAATTTCCACAAAATCCCCTGGCACAACACCAATGAGTGTTGCTCAAAATAGTCATTGGTGGCCGAGATCAAAGACAAGGACCAAACCATGATTCAAAATATGATTCAGAAAATATTGGTAGAAGACAAATCATCGACGCAAACCCCACTACTACAGTCGCGACCTCAACAATTCAACTAGAAGAACCAATGGATCCTGAAGAGGGGGAACACCTTTTTCATTCATAGATTTGGGTGAAGGGGACCCCTTGTTGGTTTCTATTCTACTTCAACAATTATCGAATATGATCTTACCTTAATTTCATGAGTTTACATAGGTTCATATTTAACAAACTTCCAACAAAAACCCTCTAAAACTATCAACCCCCTTGGTAAAATAGATACCAATGCAACGCAGAGGGTGTATTGCGCAGTCTCACCTGAGATAACTATATGGGTGGATGCAATACTCAGATGCTTGCATCCTGGGAATGAGTGGAGATATATGGTTGTACCTTGTGATCTTTATTTATTTAGTCTAACCTCTTGATTAAAACAATCATTCTTATTCATGCATGTGGAGTATCAGATCTAACTAGTTCCTTCATTCATTCATCTAGAATTTAATCCTTAACAACAATGGAGATGCATACATTCAATCACATAACAAAAGATTTACCATGGTTCACCCCCTCCTGGGCTACGTCCACAAAGATCTGGCTCTCAATATCTTTATTATGTCTCAGCAATATGTTGCATCGAGCGCGTTTACAATCTCAACCAGCCTCTCGATCCCTATGAGGTTGACTAGATCACACCAATCTCCTCATCCTGCGATATAACCCTCCAGATCGAGTTGATCAATTATTATATAGCTCACCAGGTTACGAAAAATTTCAGTTCTTACAAACCTTACAACTTCCGGACTCTCTCTACCTCCTAGGTACTACTGATCTCTTTATGTATCTATCCCACTCAGGTACCCCTATTTTATGGGACTTATTAGTAAATGCAGACATAAATAGATCTCCCTAGATCCACCTAGATCTAGAAAAAAACAGAACAGAATATGACACTTTCCCTAAGCTTTAACCATTGAGTTCACTATTTAACAAGAGATGGGAAACATACCATTTAAATATCGCTTACTCTTGCCATTTTCGTCCTAGCTCCACTCTGGTGCTCTTATGATATTGAATCTACAAGGGAACACAAACCAACCAAAGTGAAAGAAACACAATGTACTCAACAAGAACTTATGTATGTGATCAAGGAATCATACAATAAAATGAGAATAGTTTTATGGGAAAGAAACATATTGTTGCATCATATTAAATGAAAGTGGAGATTACAACCAAAAGCCTTGATGTCATAAGTTCCCCTTTCAATGGCCCTTTTCTCCAACACACACACTTTCTCCAACCTTGAATGAAGAAGATCCACAATGACTTGATGAACTAAAATGAAGCCCTCAAGTATGGACTGAAGTAGAATTCCTCATCCAATTCTTAGCCTATTCAAACATTAATCTTGCTTGAATCAACCTTCATTAACCTTATCATTTTCCATGAGGAATCCCTCTTTATATAAGGGAAAGAGAGATGGTTAAAGATATTAGGATGATCCCACCAAATCATAGAAGCAAGTAACATCCTAACCATACAAACGCCACCTTATCTTCTAGAACCTTCATGAAACTTGACCTTTTCTTAGTCTTTTGACATCATTGCACCTTAGTTGTAGAACAACCTACGGAGACATCGTAGCCCATATTTAGAGCAGGGGGCGATGATCCAACATCATCGCACCTTGTGTATTAAGTTCTAGAAGAGGAACTTGTCTACGAGTTCCCTTCCTTGTGTTTGAGCTTGTATGGTATTTTCTTTGAGTGCATCTAACACTTGAGTTGTGATCTCTTGCCTGATAATTTCTATGCATTCTGCCTTTGTTTGCACCATTTTCTTCTTTGCCTCCTCTACCTGTGCAATGACCTCCGCTGCTAGCTCCTGGAGAGGTTCCATTTGATCTTTTTCGTCCTTCTTCTGCATCTACGCAACTACTAGATATTCTACCAGCTTCTTCATGTCTTACATTCCTTTGAGGTGCTCGGTGATCTTCATCATTTTCTTCCTCTGCTTGAGGTCCTAGATGGTTGCGCTTATCTTTTCCTCTTCCTGGTCCTAGTTTTGGACCTGTTGATCTTCTTCTAGCTTTGTCTATTGTTGCGCTTCCCTATCAAACAAGTCGACAATTGCACTGAGTTGTCGTTCCATTTAGTCCATCTGTTTGGCTGCTTCTTGCTTCCTTTGTTACTTCACCTCCAGGGGAGTGGTAGGAATGAGTTATTCTTGAAGGTTCTCGATCTCATGTGTGTATTGATCAATTGTTTTCACAATCTGATCAATTTTCTACGTTATCGTGGGCTTTTCTATTTGTGCGCTTTTTGGAATTCTGTCACAGGATGCAACCACTCCTTGCTCAATCCTATCTAGGTGATATTTCTTGTCTTTGGTCTCGAGATTGAATTGATCGAGCACCAACTCCAACTCCTCTTTGTTGTCCTTTTTGTGCTACAAATATTCTACATTTGTTCGTGCGCACGACTGCACCTCCTACGTGACACTGACTTGTAGTTTGTATAGTGCCTTAGTTGGTATCCACTCCATTACCAATTGTATCTATGCCAGATATTTCAAGTGTGTCTAGGCTACAATCTCATCTATGCGCAACATGTTGGGTGTAAGGTGGAAGGTCGGGCTCATCTATGCTATCATCTGGATCATCTCATGTTCACTCGGTGCAACCTTGGCTCCTGCTTCTGATGTTGTGGGGAATGAATTTGTTCCTATTTCCGCCCTCTACACTTCTCTTATATGCTCTAGGACCTGCCTTATGTCGGCCAAATCGTCCTAAATTCGATCCCTATGGTGCTGGGTGTCTTCAAACTCCTCAACTTCTCAGTACTGAACTCTTTCGTCCACGAGGTCCACGTCGTCCTCAGTGATTGTATATTATGGTTGTTGCTTGTGTGCCTTGGCCTTTTTGCTTGCACCCCCAGTGTATGATCAACTTCTTTCTCTAGCCTTGTTCCTGTTGGATAGAAATCAATGGGGTTCCTTGTGCTATCAAAACCCCTCTTTTCGGTTCTTTTGGTGCCTAGGTTCTTTCCTTTTTTCGGCTTGGGTACCTTTCTTTGGCACACCCTCCTTTTATTGTGTCGGCTTCTGACTTGTATTTGGATTCTTAGGCGCAACTTTATGCCTGATAGGTGTTTGAACTTGCCCTGCATCAACCTCCTTACCTATGGGCATCTCTTGAGTGAGAACTGGAACACTCCAGTCATCCTTCCAATCTCCGATTGTCATCTCTACATCTTCTTCCTTGACGCAGTATTTTATCCATTCCTTCTTGGGATGCCTTCATTCTTGGATCCATATGGTGTGCCTAATCTCTTTGAAGGTGGTGATGTCTCGGTATTGCACAATCACTTCTGGAGTAATTCTCCAAGTGTTGGAAATGCATTCTTGGAGGTCATTGTAATACCCCACGAACATGCTTGGATTTTCACTTTTGACTTTGGGGTCCGAAGTGCTCCCCAATGATGTGTACCACACTGTGTGACAACGACTGGTCCACTCACAAAAGTATGTGTACTAGGGATCCCTCCATTCGATAAAGGAGATCAATATGAGTAGCCAATAGTAATGAAACTCTCTCCCCAGATCTTGTGCGTCTCTGTAATCTTCAAGGAACAAGTTTAATAAGTGCGGGGCCCAGCTGAGCAGAGTTCCCTCCATGCACTGTGTTGCATCCGCGATGATCCCAACAGGGAATTCCTCCTTGCGACACTTCCTGAGCAACTTGCAAGCCATGTGTTTGGTGGCCATCCTTGTTGTTGCGTCACTAATGCGCTTGATGATGATTCCACGGGACCCTCTCTCTGTTCCATATGTCTTTTTCATCTCCACCTCCAACACCTTCTCCTTTGTCTTGTTTTCGAGGTAATGCACGGGATTCTCCCCCCGAGATGGAAGACCTGTAATATAAGAAATGATCTCCACGTCAATAGAGACAAGATATTCCACCCATAGATACCCTTTGTGGGTCACTCCCATCAATTTCTTAACGCAATTGTTTATGTTGCGGCCCCTTCCAAAATGTGAGATATCCAACAGGTTTAGAATTATGGTGTTGGCCAATCCGACTGCCCACTGTTTTGGTTGTAAAATTGGATCACCGAAGGATCCTGTAACCACGCTTTAAAGGTAGACCTGCCTTGCAAATTTTGGGAACTTGTCCACGTTGGCCACATGATGGTCCAAGTAGCATAGTTTTTCCATGCATCCCAGAAGGTTAGGTGTCTCTTGCACCCCTTCCGAAATGTGTGACAGGACTATGGCTATTGCAACCTGTCTGCATGGTGATATTTCTATGGATTTTTTCCTTTTGTTGTGGTGGTTGGCTCGAGGTTCTAGCTTCCATTGTTTTTTCATCGGCATATGCCTCTAGCCAGCCGGTATCATCTTCTACTATTCCCTCCTACTACTGCTCCGGCTCTGCTATGTGTGACCGTCCTGGCACGATCGCTTCTGTCTGGTTTGGGGCTATCCCATTTACTCTCTGGGACTATTCAGCATGTTCAGCACATGAAGGATTTCCTGCATCCTTGGCCTACTGGCTCTGTCCCATTTCCTGCATATCAATGTCCATACCAATCACTGTTGTTGGTTTGGTTTCCTCCACCATCGGTGTGGGGCTCACTGGTTCCACATTGGGTGAGGGAATTTCATCCAAGTTGAAAATTTTCATAGTCTGTGTGGGTTCATGTTTCATTCCCTGTGGCTATTATGGTGCTCTATGATGGATTCAAGGTTTTCTATAGGCCTGGCTCGACGCACCTAGCTTGGGTGGTGTCATGGTGGTTAAGTTTGATTTCTTCTGAGGTAGTTCACTCTGTATCTCTTACTAAATCTCTCTATGCTCTGTATACTCTCTTTCTCTGTGATTTCATAGTTTCACAATAATTGTTCTATTACCTGCATGCCTTCCTTATATAGAAAGTGTTGTGAAGCTTCTCGGAGTAGCGACCCAAGCTATGGTTTAAATGAATTGGTGCTTCCCGCGTACGTGACATTCAATTTCATTGATGCCTATAGGTTGCACAATTAATGATAATTCACTTCGAAAGTACTTGACATTCAATTTTATAGATGCCGCCAGTTGGCGCCTTTTTGTCATAATCGTTATTTTTCCAATTTTTGTCTTTTTCTGACTGTTGGTCCTTTTTTTGATGCGCTAAGTTGGCCAAGTGCACGGTATGTTGTTTAGTCAGTGCACGTGGACATTTTATTTTTGTCTCGCTAACTCTATTTTAGATGCATGCAGTCTTTTAGTGTCTGGCACGGTAACCCCCCTATTGATGCACGTAGTCCTCTGTTGTCTGGCACAGTCTATTTTTCTTTTTTTTTGTAACTTACTAAGTGCTAGGAGGTCGACTGTCCCTATGCAATTATAGTCGACTCCCATTTATCATTCCTCTAAGTTTTTTTCCTCCCAAATCCTTCAAAAGTACAAATCCCCCATCTGTGATAGTCTTTACTTTATATGGTCCTAACCAATGCATTCTGAATTTTCCTGGGTGCTGAAGAGATTTATTGTCATACACCAAGACTAGGTCTCCCTCCTTGAAAATTTTGCTTTTAATATGTCTATCATGCCAAGATTTGTCCCTTGATTTCTATACCTCTTGGTGAAACTATGCTGGACTCTTATCTTCTTCCACGAGCATCATATGACTTAGCCTTTCTTGTACTGCGCCTTTCTCTATCATGTTAGTAATTAATGCTACGCTCATACTAGGTACCAAAAATTCTAATGGAACCATTGCTTCTTGTCCATACACCAATCTGAATGGTGTCTGCCCTATCAAATTTTTACATGTAGTCATGTATGCCCACAATACTACTGGTATCTTCAATTCCCAATCGTCCCTATTGACATTGCAGATCTTTGTCAGTGCATTCTCTAGGATCTTATTAAAGGCTTCCACTGTTCCATTTCCTTGAGGATGATATGGTGTACTCTTTTGATGATAAAATTCAAACTCCTTATTCATAGTATTAATAGTGTTCTTAATGAAGTGAGTGCCTTGGTCAATCATGAAAATCCTTGGGCATCCAAATCTAGTGATCACTTTCTCAAACAAGAAGTGTGTTGTTGTCTCTGCACTGCAATATTTTACTAGTGCCACTTCTTCCCATCTTGTTAAGTACTTTGTCGCAATAATAATATACCTTTCTCCTAACTTCTTTTCTAGTGGGTTAACTAGTCCCCCAAAGTCTATTTCTCATTTTTCGAATACCTACAAGGTTACTTGTGGCCTTAGGGGCATCTCATCTCGTCTATTAGGTTTACCAACCCTCTGACATACATCACATCTCTGGAAGTAGTCTTTTGAATCTCTGTGAACATTCGGCCACCATATTCCTTCACGCAATACCTTATGCATGGTATCTTTGCATGCATAATGTCCTCCTACTATTCCCTCATGGGACTCTGCTAAAATCCTAGGTCTTTCATGTTCTATTACATGTCTTCTCAAGATGACGCCTGTACCCATCTTGTATAAGTGTCCTGGAATAAATTGATAGTCTGCAGCTCTCACAACCATATTTTTCTTCTGTGTAGTGTTGACTTCTTGTGGCGTAGTCCCTGTACTCAAGTATTGAATGTTATCAGCAAAATTTTCATCAGTTACTTGGATTGAAAATAACTGTGCATCATGAAAGTTGTCCTGTACATTTGTAGGTTCCTCTCCATTGGTGATCTTTGACAGGTGATCAGTTCTTGCATTCAACTTCCTGGTTTGACTATCACTTCAAAGTCAAATTCCTGGAACACCAGTAACCATCTACAAATTCTCCCCCCCAACACTAACTCATTGACTAGGTATTTGAGATTTGAATGATCTGTAAACATCTTGAAAAGTTTTCCTAGTAAGTAATGTCTGAACTTATGAAGTGCATAGACCATAGCTAGGCCTTCTCTTTTTGTGGTATTGTAATTTTGCTCCGATTATGATAGTTTTCTTCTAGCAAATGCTATATGATGGTCCAATTTCTCTATTTGTGGCTACTCTAGAATAGATCCAAGTTCTATATATGATGCATCTACATGCACATGAAATGTATTTTCCCAATCTGGGAATACTAGTATTGGTGTGGTCACCATATTCTCTTTTAGAGTGTCCAATCCTTGCTTACAATCCTCATTCCACTAAAATTTGCTATCTTTTCTCAACAGTTTCTCCATTGGCACAATGATCTACGCATAACCTTTTATGAATTTCTTGTAGTATCCTATGTGACCCATTGTTTCTCTTAACTGATGTACTAATTTTGGTGGTGGTAGATTAACAATTAATGCAATCTTGGCAGAATCTAATAGTAATCCTTGTTTGCACACTATATGGCCCAATAGTATCCCAAAAGGTGTTCCAAAGATGCACATCTTGATGTTTAGAGATATTTGACATTTCCTGCATCTTTCTAAAATTAGCCTCAACACCTCTACACGGTCCTTCAACAAACTATATACTGTCCAATCATCCAGATATACCTCTAGAAACTGGAGGGTGAATTCTTTGAATGCAACTATGACTACTCTGGAAATTATTGTTGGTGCATTCTTCAGTCCAAAAGGCATGACTGTTTACTGGTAGGACCCCCATTATGTGGAAAAAGTGGTCTTGTACCTATCTTCTGGGGATATCTTGATCTGATGGTAGCCTGAGAATCCATTGGTGAATGCGTAAGCTTCCTGGCCTTTTACATTCTCCAACACATCATCTGTGAAAGGGGTGGGGAAAGGGTCATGTAGGAAAGCATAATTCAACTTCCACAAGTCGAGACATATCCTTATCCCTCCCTACTTCTTATCCTAAACTTCCATAGGACTTACCCATTCATATTCCTCCACTGTTTCTATGATTCCATCCTCCAACATCCTGTCAATTTCTGCTTTCAATTTTTTCTTATATATTGGGTTTAGTCTATAGGGTCTCTGTCTGACTAGTCTTGCCTCATGTCTGAGAGGTATCTTCATTTCACCTAGATCTATTGATATGACTTTCATTTCCATGAATGTTGTTGGGAACAGGTCATTGTACTCACACAATAACTTTGTTATGCTTTCTACTGTTTGCTTATCCCAGTAGTCTCTAATGCTAGCCATTTTGGGATTCTCAGTTGTCCCAATGTTGACTATCTTCACCTTGATCGAAATATAAAATAATTTTGATTCCAGAGGTGGACCTTCCACCTCTCTTTTACCTTCAACTTCTGTTATTTGAATGTTGCGCGGGTCATCTTCATCTGGTGCTTCTTCCTGCACATGGTAGAATGACAGTAGTTCTTTTACTGTCTGTCTGTTCTGTTGTTGATCTTTTGGCATAAGTTCAACTTATGGTTCCTTAATGAATATCACCCCTCTGATTTTTTTGAGTGTTGAGTCTATGTTGGAGTTCTCATGTTCAAATGAGAAAGTGACTGTAAAATTCCGTTGTAATACTATCCAATCTATAGTTCCTTTGCGCAATTCCTGGTCTATATACCAATTTTCTGGAATTCGTTCTAATGTGTGAATAAAGTGATGAGGTCATTCCTCTGGTGATGTCATTATCCATAATGTTCTTCACTTCTCCAAGTGTTCTGCTTGTGTCCCCTATCCATCATATCTCTGCAGTTGGTTTCTTCCTTGTTATGTGCTAAATCTGATGCATAGTAACCACTTACATTGGTACCATTCCTTGACTATCTCTTTGTGCGCACCCCACCATCTTGCAGGTGTTTCCTTGAGTGTTTTATACAGAGATAAGAGCCTTTGATTTTCTAACACTTCATCTTCACGTCTTGTTAAGAACGCTTCTAGGTCAATCACCCCATGGAAGCTGGGAGGTTCTCTTATCTCTGTACCTACCCATCTTACTGCACAGTCTATTCTTGAGCATATTTTTGTGGAGAATTCACGTAACATCTACTGTCAATTCTCCAAACCTATATATGAGTCTAAAATGCATGACGTGTTACTTGTCCAATTGAGTTCCCCATCTGCAGTTGGATTCACATAATCTTCTTCTCGTGAGGTGGTTCTATACAACTAGTTAATTTTCTCCAAGTCTAAACAAGTGGGTTCTACAAACCTTTCCCCTTCTGATGGATCTAATGGCACAATGAATCTGTATTCTCCTTACTCAAATGTCATCTCCCTTGTATTTAAGTTGATTACGGCATGATTTTCAAATGCCCAATCCAAGCCAAGCAATTCCGGATAAGGTGTTGTGCCATCCACTATCTCTATCACTTCAAAATCGGCTTTAGTGCACACTCCATCTAGATCTACTTTCACCCCCTTTATCCTTCCAATTGGTAGAACTCTATGTTGATTTGCTAGTTTTAGCTGAATAGGTGAATATCCTAATGCAGGCTCTCCTATACATTTCCATGTTTTCTTGGGTAACACATTTACTTCATATCCTAAATCCAGTATAATATCTCCCATGTTGAAATATCCAATGTTGGTGTTTAGTCTGAATTCTCTGCTTGTTCTCCTCCTTGTATGCAGATGATTAACTGTTTTTTGTTTTAGCTTTCCTTCTACCTCTGTGATACATCTTTCTAACATATTTTTTAAAAATTTAACAAATGATGGATCATTTAGTAGATTAACACAAGATTGCAGAAAATCCTTAATCGTACTTGCTTGTCCTAGGGGTTGTGCTTCATTAGTGTGATCCAGTTATGGAGGCATCTCATACATTGGTACTTCCTGATTATGTTGTGCAGTTGATGTCTATGCAATGTATGGATTCAATAATTCTTGTTTGTCCTACTTGAATATCCCCTTTTCGTTCTGTGCATCAAACTTCTTCTATGGTTCGACATTCTTCTTCACCCATTGGTGTTGTGTTGGATCTTGTCTTATTGCATCCTTTCCTTTCTTATCTCCTCCATGCATAGCTATGTTTATATTTATTCTTTCATCCCTTGCTTCCACCAAAATCCACTGAACATTTTGATGTTATGATTTCTCTTTTCCTGGATATTCCCCAATAATGTGGCACAATCTTCTATGTCATGATCTGATACGTGACAATACATACATGTCGCAAGTGGAAGTGAACATTCTCTTGCATAATTTCCTAGTTGTTGACAGTTGTGGCATACCAATAGTCCTTTGCCTCTTCCAAAGCCTCCTCTTCCTCTTCCTCCACCTCTATATCCATATCGAGCTCCTCGTGGTGTGTTGTACTGGGGCATCTGGTTATACTATGCAGGATTATAGTGTGGTTGTGTGGTATTTTATTGTGGCTGTGCAGTGTTATATTGTTGTTGTGTAGTGTTATATTGTTGTTGTGTAGTGTTATATGGGGTTGGTACTTGGTTAAACTGTGGTGCATCTTTCTTGATCATCATTTCTTGCTGCACCCTGTAAGCATATGATGTTCTTTCCCTCATCAGGTCCATGGTCCTGCAGTCTTTGTCATCATGGCCTACTGACTTGAAAAATTTGCAATATGAACTCTTAGGTACTGTTTGGTGTATATGCATCATTGGACAGTGATATGGATCATGCCCCTGTTTCTTACAGGTCTCACACCATAGTCCTCCTGTTGGCAAAGGGTTTGGCAGTCATGTTTCCATGTATTGTGCGAATGTTGGGCATTCATTCTTATGGTGTCCTTCTATCCTACATGTGGTACACCAAATGACTTCTCTTTTGTCCTTACCCTTGTTCTGGTTTAGCTGAAATGTTAAGTTCTTCAGATCCTCCTTCATCTTCTCTATGGTTGGATCTGTCTTCTGATATTGGTTCTCTTCTAGTTGTAGGGCTTCCTGTAGAACCTCTACCCGGGTCTGAAAATTATGTTGTCGCAAGGGGTATTTCAAGTGTGGGAGAAGTGAATTGACAAACATATGCCTATGCTACATATATTTCATGGCATACTTTAGCTTTCCCTTCAATCGTTTAAATCACTGGTCAATCTCCCACATAGATTCTTCTGGTTTTTGTCTAATCTCTATCATCTCATTCATGTATTAATCCTCTGAGCTAGGCTTATGGAATTCATTTATCAATAGATTTTTGATATCTTTAATCATTCTGGTTGTCCCTGGTGGGCTGTTTGCAGATAAGCTCATGTACCAATCCAGTGCAAGATGGATAACTGTGCAAGTTTAGTGTCCTCATCTGTGATTTGTTTTTCTTCCCATATCTTTTAAAAATTGAACAAGTGCTTCTTAGAGTCTTCTGATGCCTCTCCTTTGAATTCTAGTAACCTAATCGTGGGATCATGTCCTTCCATCCTGAATGCTGAACTACTACCATCGCGCAGTGTAGATACTTGAATAATTATTCCTGAACTGGCTCCCCCAGTTATTTTTTCCTCTGTGGATGTACCTCATGTTGTCTTCCTTCTCCCAAAATTTGGTTGTCTAAATGGTGGTGTTCTTATTGGTGTATTAGTCGCACATGGTTTTATGGGTTCCACACTGACATTGATATCAATAGGGCTATTTCCTTATGTTCCTACTCTTGGACCTCTCGTCTTCCT
Organism: Picea mariana; assembly: GCA_032191745.1. NCBI lineage: Eukaryota > Viridiplantae > Streptophyta > Pinopsida > Pinales > Pinaceae > Picea > Picea mariana. Next base: position 38,796 of record JASDQU011025782.1, read on the forward strand.
TTCATATTTCACATGTAGGATTTCATCAATCTGCTACACAAACTGAATATCCTCTACCTCTTCTTCATCACTTGCCAAGCCCTCCCTCACGACTATGGTTCTCTTCTTGGTGTTCACCTTTTACTGGTAGGGTACTCCACTGCGCATTCTTCTAGCTATTTCCATGATCTTCTTGATCTGGTCTTCCTCCATTGTGATTGGGTCCAAGGACTCCTCCTTATTTCCTTTATCCATTTCTCCCTCCATTTATCCTTCTCTTGTCAATGCTTCCCCCCTTCCCCCATGCACACAGATAAGTTAGTTGTATGAGGTCATTGTCATTACACCTTTGTTATATAGTAATATCTTAATGGAATGAACTCTTGCTCTATTGCGTTGTAAGAATTCATCGTATCTACTGCAAATTATGTGATAAATCCTGCAACAATGTTGTCTAACTAGAAATCTACTGGACACGTAAATTTATTGTCAACTTGTTGTAATTATGCGATCTCTACAAGATTCTACTCTAGCTGTCTGATTCAATTTGTAGGATGGTTGTCTTTAAACCTTAATATCCACTCCTACAACACATGTGGGAAATCACAGAAAAATACTTCATGCAAGTCTCTGAATATGTACTTGTCTAGATATTTTCACGGTGTTAACTTCGGGTTTTTGTTATCTTTCTGCACAAACTCTAGCTCCTTTGTTTTCAACGAACTCTCTATCTCTGCCTTCGTTGGGTTGCATGGTCTCAATATCCCCTTTTAGATTCTCATTCTCTTAACGTCTTGTCGTTAGATATGACATTCCTTTTACGCTTCTTCAGCAGATCTCATTCACTCAGTCCCATCATGTTCCAACTGGAAACAAAACCATTTGTTAGTTTCTATTCTACTTTATCAGTTATCTACTCTGGTTTTACCTTACTTTCATAAGTTGAACTAGTTTCATATTTAACAATATTCAAACAAAAACACTCTAAACCTATCGCCCCCTTGGTAAATGAGAATGAAACACAACACAAAGGGTGTACTACGTAGTCTCACCCAAGACAACACTATGGGTGGCTGCAATACTTAGATGCTTGCAGCCTAGGAATTAGTGGAGATATGTGGTTTTACCTTGTGATATTTATTTATTTAGTCTAACCTCTTGATTCAAACAATCATTCTTATTCATGCATGTGGAGTATCAGATCTAATTAGTTCCTTCATCAATTCATCTAGAATTTAATACTTAAAAAAAATTGATATGCATACATTCAATCACATAACACAAGCTTTACCATGGTTCACCCCCTCCTAGGCTATGTCCACAAAGATCTGGCTCACAAGCTCTTTATTATGTCTCAACAATATGTCATGCCATGCTCGTTTACAATATTGGATCTTACAATATCAATTGGTCTCCTGATCCCTGTGAGGCTAACTATATCACACCAAGCTTCTCAGCTTGTGATCTAACCCTCAGGACCGAGTTTCTCAATTCTTCTCTAGCTCACCATCTTACCAAATGTTGCAGTTCTTACAAACCTTACAACTTTCAGACTCTCTCTACCTCCTAGGTACTACTGATCTCTTTTTGTATCTATACCACTCAGGTACCCCTCCCTTAGACCTCCAAATTACTACTTATATTTATTCTTGGCTCATCATCCATTACAATATATTGCAAAAACCCTAACCCTAACATAGATAGGTCTCCTTTGCATGCGTGCCTCACACATGTTTCTTTTCCTTCCATATGTTCTTTCTTCCATTAATGCTTCTCTCCCCATAAATATCCTTTTCCCCATAATGGGTCTGCATCCAAAACCCCTTTGCATTTTATTGTCGATAGAGGGAGCCAGAAGAACCTCATCTCAACAGAGGTCATTAGATAGTTTGGATTGTTGACAACACCACACCCACAAACATACAACATTGGGTGGCTTCACCAAGGATGAGATCTTTGTTTCAACCAATAGTGTCAATTGTCATACGACATCCATCCCTTCAAGGATGAGGTATTATGTGATGTTTCCCCATTGGATGTTTGTGATGTTCTTTTGGGCCAACCATATATGTGGAAGCACCATGTTATTTATGAGTCTCGACTCCGTAGTGTCATTTTTACTCTAGGTGTCATCTCTACAGGATACCAGAGGTAGTTCCAACTACTGTCCCACCTAAACAGTGTCGCAAGGTAGTATCTCATACAACAAAATTCAACTTCTTCACAATTTGTTCAAAAGGTGAATAGAAGGACACTACAACCACAACAACCCTTTTATCCAACAAAAGCAACTCAACAATATTGAAACGAAGCATAAATATTCCTTCTGCACACAATCATCTCATGTATATAGAGTAGTTAAATATCTCCAACCCTTCCAGCCACAGATTCATGACAACCTTCAACAAGCTAAGCAGCGCAACTTGCAACTCATCAAGATGTAGATTCAACAAACGCTTTTCCTTCTCCCCCGGGAACTCAATGCAATTGACACCATTTCTTTCTAAGTATGGAGGATTGATCCAAGTGGATATCAGTGGCCACCCACCTATTCTAACTGGCTCAAAAAAATCTTCTGGAAACTTACTATTTTTAGCAGTTTTTCAGTTCCTAAACTTTCAGAGCCATTTTGAGGGCCTAAATGAAGTTTTTTTAGGATTGAGCACCTCAATGATAACTAAATTCTCTGATTAATCCCCCAAAATGAATTTCCTTGCATATACCTTTCTAACGAGCTATCATGCACCCCAAACAGAGTTCATATGCCAAAGTTACGCTCCTAAGAAGTTGATACACCAAACTACCCAAACATGGGGTCCACAAAATTGTTGGCTTTTCATCTTCTGAGGTTAGGGTTTTAGATTTTCTTTATGATTAAAAGGCCTTTGGAGCCTCATTGTAAAATCATCTTCTTGCGAATGTGAGTAGATGTCACATTTCTTCTCAGAGATAAGTTGTCACCATTCTAGCGAGTCTTTCACTCTGTATTTCTATTGTTTTGTACATTTCGCTCATTAATAGAAATTGTGTATTACTATATCTATGTGTTTATGGTTTCATATTTGATCTATTTCTTTTATATTATTGGATATCTGAGATATCTTTGTACATTTCTTTATTATATCTTTGCTCTCATTTCATGCTGAAAATAATCCAGATCAATGTTACTTAGTGGGATTCTTGGATTTATCTTTTTGATGGGTCATTAAAGCTTTGTTGGAGGTACCTGCAACCAAGTTGCACAAGTTTATATTTCTTTCTAATCAAAAAATCACAAAAACAATCAAGAGTCGTATCTTTATAGGCACTCCCTAGAACATTTGTAATGGAAGAAAAGGTAGATACAAAGATAGAATATGCACTACTAAGCTTATAAAGGATAATATAGATGTTCATCACTCTTCCTTCATATATATTTGGTAGTCTATACATAAAATTCTAAGTGTTTTGAATTTAGATCAATAATCTTCAATGCAAGAAAAATCATTAGGACTTAGAGTCACTAACTGATCTTCTATCTGGTGAGATCGAACATTATTGTGTTTCCCATACATAGCTTCAATCTTAGTCCAATTTGCATCGGGAGCATCAATTCCTTGAAGGTGAAACCTTAAATCATGAGAGATGGACATTATGATTAGTCCATGTTCTTTGTCACTCTTATTATCCCATTCAAATTTCTTTTCATCATCAGTGGGTTCTATTTATTTTCCCTAGGTAATCCGATACAATCATTTACTTATTAATATATCCTCCATATGGTATTTCCATGAGAAGTAGTTGGTATTGATAAAAAAAATATCATTGGGAGATGTCATATTAAAATATATAGAAAAATATGAAATCGATGGTCTAGATGGAAAGATCTTGAAAAAATAGGAGGTTTTTAAAAAATGGCACTGAAAACAAACTTTGGATGTCAAAATTATGCCCTTTTGAAAAAAGGCATAAATGGTAACCAAAGAGCCACGTGGTAAGTAGAAGTTGGTCCACATTGTGATATCCTTCCTTATAATAACCTCGCTTTTGTAAATAAATTGCTTATGAAGTGACCCACTTTTATAGAACAAGCAAGGATCACTTTTACAATGAAGTCACTTTATAAATTAATGTTGCATGCAAAATAAATAACTCAAAATAAAATGTTAAATCTACTTGTAGTGATTCAATTTTTATAATTTAAGTGAAATAAAATGTAATATACTAGATATAAAAAGTAGGCAGAACAGAAATAAAATGCTAGAAATGGCATAATAACAGTAATATAATCGGCATAATCTCCACAATAACACATAAATGATATGAGAACGACAACATAAATAGCACTTTGATTCAGAAAGAAATGTTCATGGGCCTCTTCGAGGGGGAAACCTCCAGTCGAGCAGTGCTCTGTTACAATAATCTCCAAGCTAGGGTTTTCATACCCTCGACCCTTATTTATAATAAATATGTCTATCAAGAGAAGCATCTAAAGGAAGATCCTTCTAGAAGCAGAAGCTTCTATTAAGTCTTCTTACATTTGCCTTATTCTATTTTATTGAAAGGCCTTATTAATATTGACCTTTATTACATCCGAATATATTGATCTACCTATGTGCGGGTTAGGACCCTAACATGTATGCCCCCTTAAAAACAACCTTGTCCTCAAGGCTTGAGATGTGGAAACTCCTGCATAATGGTAGTTGGAGTTGTAACTTTCCACTAGACTAGCACTTCCTTGATGGTTCACTGATGCAGGCAATGCTCACGCTGGTCCAAAACTGCTTCTAGCTGTAGCCAAATGGATCTTTCTTCAGCTAACTTGGGAAGGTTGGTTTGAATTTGGCACCTAGTTCCAATCACCTTCTTTAAGCATGAAACATGAAAAATAGGATGTAGCTTTGACTAACTGGGCAAAGCTAACTGATAGGCGACTTGTCCCACACGCTTGAGAACTGTACACGGACCATAAAATTTGAGCGCTAGCTTCTAACACTGCTCGGCCTTGAGGGAAGTTTGCTTGTATGGTTGTAGTTGTAGAAACACCTGATCCCCTGCTGCAAATTGATGTTCAAAGCGACCTTGATCTTCTTGTTGCTTCATGCGATTCTGTGCCATGAACAAGTTCTCTTTAAGGGTACGAAGAATATCCTCTCGAACTATAAGTGTTTGGTCAACCACCTGGACCTTTGAGGTACTCAGTAAGTATGAGATAACTGAAGGTGGCTTCTGTCCATATACCGCTTCAAAAGGAGTCATGCATGTAGCTGTATGGTAGGAAGTGTTGTAACACCATTCAGCTAGGGGTAACCATTGAGCCCACTGATTTTTCTTTTTAGAGGAAAAACACCTTAGATATGTTTCCAAACACTTGTTGACAAATTCCATTTGACCATCAGTCTGGGGATGATAAGCTATGCTTAGATGCAATTGGGTGCTCTGTAGCTTAAACAGTTCTTGCCAAAAATTTCTTGTGAAAGTTGGGTCACGATCAGAAACAATAGAGTGTGGCATGCCATGAAGCTTGAAGACCTGGTCCATGAAGACTTGAGCCACTATGGATGCAGTAAATGGGTGTTGAAGAGAGTAGAAATGAGCATACCTGGAAAGGCGATCCATAACCACCATTATGACTGATTTATTTCCTGATTTGGGTAAGCCGGTAATAAAGTCCATAGAGATATCCTTCCAAATAGCAGGTGGAATCAGAAGTAGTTGTAGTGTTCCCAGAGATTTGACCATTTCTCCCTTGTTTCATTGACACAAATCACATTCAGCGAAAAAATTATGGATGTCCTGTTTCATACCATCCCAGAAGAAAGAATGTTTGACCCTGTCATAGGTTTTGGTGAACCTAGAGTGCCTCGCTGTGGGTGTAGCATGAAGCTCAGAAGGTACCGTGGATTTAATCTTTGATTGTTTACTTAAATACAAGTGACCTTTGTATCAAATCTCATCCTGGAGCCAAGAGTACCCTGGGGGAGCTAAAGCATTGGTCTGTAATTCCTGGATCAGATGCAAACTTTTGGGATCTTGTAGCCATTCCTACGCACAACTTGGAGCCAATCTGGTACAATAAAGCAAAGAGAAAAAAGAGATCCTTCTTCTTCATATTTTCAGGACAGTGCATCCGCCACCACATTGTCTTTTCCCTTCTTGTAAATGATCTCATAATCATATCCAAAGAGCTTAGTCACCCATTTTTGTTGCTCCGGGGAGGAAATGCATTGTTCCAGAAAGTACTTGAGGCTTTGATGGTCTGTCTTAATTTGGGAATTTTTCCCCAAGAGATAAGGGAGCCACAAATCAATGACATGAAGAATAGACAACATTTCCTTTTCATAGATGGGTTTGCCCAGATTCCTTTGAGATAGTTGCCTGCTGGTGAAGGCCAAAGGTCAACCCTCTTGCATAAGGACAACACAGATTCCTTTCCTTGAGGCATCACATTCCAACACAAAGGTCTTTGTGAAGTCAGGAAGGGCCAGAGCCAGAGTGGTGCACATCGCCATCTTCAAGGTTTGAAAAACTTGAGCAACGGCTGGAGTCCAAGTGAAAGAGTTCTTTTTGAGGAGAGCCATGAGAGGTGCTGCAATCTTGCCATAATTCTTAACAAACTTGCGATAATACCCTGTTAATCCCAAAAATCCACGCAAGCTTTTGAGAGTCTTTATCTGTGGCCAGTATTGAATAGCTTCAATCTTTTTTAGATCCACCATGATGCCATCTTTGCCAACCAGATGACCCAAGTATTCTACTTCTAAGGCACCAAAAGCACATTTAGACTGTTTCAGGAAAAGTTTGTGCTGAGAGAGTAGATGGAGAACTCGATCCACATGAGTAAGATGGTTTGTCAAGGTTTTGCTATAGATTAGGATATCATCAAAGAAAAATAATACAAAATGACGGAGAAAAGGATGGAAGACATGATTCATGAGGCTTTGGAAGGTGGAGGGGGCATTACACAAGCCAAAGGGAATGACCAAAAACTCATAGTGGCCCTCATGAGTTTGAAAGGCCATCCTGGGAATGTCTGCCTCCTTCATATGTATCTAGTGATAGCCTGAGCGAAGATCAATTTTAGTAAAGAATTGGGCACCACTCAATTCATCCAAGAGGTCATCAATGACATGAATGGGAAATTTTTCTTTAATGGTTAGTTTGTTTAGGGCACGGAAGTCAGAACACATTCTCCAAGAACCTTCTTTCTTCATGACCATGACTACAGGAGAAGAGTAAGGGCTCGTACTAGGGCAGATAATGCTTGTAGTAAGTAGTTCCTAGACCATTTTATCAATTTCATTTTTTTGTGAAAAGGGGTGGCGATACAGAGAGATATTGGGAGGAAGGCTTCCGGGTAAAAGGGGAATGGAATGATCATGAACACCGCGGGAAGAAAGGAGTCCTTGGGGAGTGGAAAATATCATTTGGTGTTTAGAAAGGAGGCCTTGGAGGTCTTTCGGCACCGGGGGTGTCTCTGTTGCTTGTATGGCATGAAGTTGGGCAATGATGCCAGAATGACCTTTTTTTAGCATCTTTTCCATGCGATGGGAACTAATGACCTCAAGTGAACTAGCCGTGATGCCTTGGAATTTATATTGGTGGCCTTCCTGGTTGAATTGCATGGTTAATGCCTTAAAATCCATGAGAATGGGACCCAAATTCCTTAGCCAATCAGCACCCAACACAATGTCACAACCACCCATGTCGATAGCAAACATATGGGATTTTAGGTGGTAGTCACCGATTTGGAGATGCACATTTTCACAGTGCCCTCCACATTTCATGGAACCACCATTGGCAATCATGATTTGCAAATTTTTGATGGCATGGATGTAGTAATGAGTTTCTTGGGCAATGCGACGATGAATAAAATTATGGGTGCTTCCACTATCAACTAGAATGATGACCTTTTGATGCTGGATGTAACCAATTAACTTGAGGGTTTGGGGGGCAGAGAAGCGAGTGAGAGCATTGAGGGAAATGATCGGTTCCACTTCAGGAGGGTTTGAGGGAGGGGTTATGTCAATGATTTCAGGTGACTCGGGCACAAGGGGAGTTTCAACATCCTCTTCCGAAATATCCTCAAAGATGGCCATAAAAAGATTATGTTCCTTACACTTGTGGCCCAGGAAATATTTTTCATCACAATTATAACAAAGGCCTTTGAGTTAGCGTTCAACCATTTCAGTCCTGGTTAAGTTTTGGATCTTTAATGGGGCAGAGGGAGTAGTGGGATTTACGGGTTTAGGGCGAGGGATAAATGAGGGTTTATAGTTTTGAGAGGATACAACCTGTTGTGATTCTTTAGCTTTTCTAGTAGCCTCCACCTAGCTTGAAGGTCAAGCCATGAGGACATGTGCCCGAATCTCCTCCTTGAGGCTACTGATAAAACACTCTCGAAAGAAAGCATCAGTCATGCCCTCTGTTCGAAAATTCAGGTGCTCAAAGGCAGCTATGAAGTCTTATACTATTCCTAATTGTTTCAACTTTGTCAAAAATCCCAAATGGTTGGTGTCAGTGTCAAAGCGTTCATAAATCTCAGACACAAATTGGGTCCAAGCAATAGACCCTTGACGAGAAGTTTTTCTCCATTGCCACCATTGCCAACATTGTTGATCTAGATGGAGAACACCATAATGGAGTTTGGCCAAGTCATCTATAATGTCATATAAAGAGAAATAATGTTCCATTTGGGTGACCCAACCAGTGGGGTCCGAGCCATCAAATTTGGTCACATCCACCCACAGAAGGTGTAGGTCACATTGAAAGTGA
>JASDQU011025783.1:7001-32138 GCA_032191745.1 Picea mariana
GAGCTTCCTCCAATGATCATTGCATTGTGTGCTATATTTATTCACACATGCAAGCTTCCTCCAAAGACATTTGAGTCGTGAGTTGTAATTTTTCATCGTCTCGATCCTCTCCCAACAACCTTTGCATTGCCCGTTGTACCTCTTTGCAGATCTGAACTTCCTCCAATGACCTTTTTTTCACCATATGCACTTTTTCTCAAATATGAGCCTCCTCAAATGAACTTTGAGTCGTGCACTCTATCTCCTTGTGGGCTCTTTATTATTTTAGTGCTCTCTACACATCACAAAGGAATTGTTCTTGCTAGGAAATGTGAAACTTCGAGAGGGGGTTTGTGCTACCTTCCTTATCTTCCCCTTCAACTTTTGAACTGAGCCTTTTCCATGCTCAAATTCCACTCATGTCTCTACTCCTGATTGGATACTACTCGGAAATCAGCCTCCTCATTCTTACTCTTATTCTTGTATGGATCTGTGTGCACCATTTTTAAATTGGCCTTCTTCTCTTACCACTTTTTCAACAAGTCGGGACAGTCTTCGATGACTTGATCAACACTATAGAATTATGCACAAAGCATGCAAAATTTGGTACAAAACCTTGATACTTGGCCAATATCTCCCTAACTGAAATAAGTTTGGGGTCTAACCCTCCTTCAACCATATGCTTGACCGCGACCATGCCCATAAACACGTTGGGGATGACTCTGGTTTCCACATTTTTTTATCAAATTTGTTATCACCACCCTTCTACTCTTCTTGTACCCATAATGCATCATGGGTATTATATTGCATCAACTCGAGTGATCCCCAATTATTGATATCATGCCTCGCAGATTTACAAAACTCACAAAATGAAGTATGCTTCATTGTTTGGTACTTCTGCAAATTTTGGAAGAGGGGTTGTACATGGCCCCAATTTCTACATATGTCGCACCATTATGTATTTCCATATGGAAATGGACTTGGTGCGCCCGTCACCACATAATTTGGAAGTAACAAGGCATTTGTACTTGTGATTCCCCTACAAGTGACATGAGGTGCACCATACATGCTCGCGTATGACCTTCATTTTGGAAATATCTTGTAACTACATCATCAAGTTGTCCAGTTGTGATTACACCCATGCCAAGCATGTTGACATCTCTACCCCTCCTAGTGTAGCTTAGAGTTGCATTTCAATTTCTAGCACCTTCACTTTATTCGTCACCTTTTGTTGGGTGAGCGGAACTTGGATATGGGGAAGCAAACATGCGATAAAACACTCTCTCTCTTCCACATTCTAGGTTAGGAAAAAAAAAACTATTCAATAATATATTAAACGATTGGTCATAATCCCACATGGTCGCACCTTCCATTTGTTTAATCTCCTTTATCTCAAGGATACATTGAGACTCTGACTTAGGTTTCTAGAATTCCATAAGAATATATTTCTTAATATTCTTCCAAGACCTTATTTGTCCTTCTGGAATAGTGGCCTTATACTTCATGTACCATATCAATGCTCTGTACCTGAATGTTGTCTCCGGCTACGTGATCATTGTTGCTTCCTTGATGAGCCTCCTCAGAGACCAGATTCCTTCGCACCTAAACAATTTTTTTTTTTGCATCATCCTCACTTGTTTCATGGAACATGGGTAACCTGAGGGTGTTATCCTAATTCACCATTGTCACTCTTTGACCCATTTTGGTAGTCCAACTGTAGGTTTTCAAACTTATTTCTATTGATACTATTATAGTTGAAGTGTCATTATCTTCACCTACTTCTTCACTTGTCTCTTATCTTCTTCATTCTTCTACTCCTTCCTCAACTAGAATCACTTCACTATATGTCTTTCTTTCCTCTTTATTACAAACATGCAAGGGGGGTGGTTCAAAGGGGATGTAAGTCCATCTCCTTTAGATATTTCTTGTCAGGGGATCAAGAGAGTTTCCTATTTTCATCCATGCAAGGCCATCTACTATCACCAATTCATCTCCCCCACCACTACGAGAGCATCCATCTTCCTCTATTATCCATGCACCACTACTTTGTGCACCATCTTCCTCTCTTAACAATGCACCACTACTCTATTCTCCATAGTTTTTCTTATTAATGCACCACTTCTATGTTATTCATCTTCATCTAAGGTTGTGGAAAATCGCAATAGTCAAGGGGTGTGGACTTGGACATATAGGACCTTACTACTATCACCACTACTACTACTGCTATTGGTATCCTCACTAGACACCCTATCCTCAATTCCATGCCTCTTTGCGGGCCTATCCTCATCTTTTCTCCACTCTATCATAGCATAATATTATGCACTACCACTTTGTGCAGTTTCTTTTCTCTTCATCCTTGCCCGACCATTCATTACATGCCCAACATTCATTTTCTTGGATCTTTTGTGAACATTCTTTCAACCTCGCTGAAATAATAAGTGTACTCCAGAGAAAATTCAACAATATAACCCTCTTTTGCTCGAGAAAACTAGAATTCAAGATCCCAAGTCTACTAATTATCCAACACTTTCAATATATCAAGTGTGGCTTTATCCCAAACCACTTGTTCTAAAGGCCAAATGGAAGAATTGGTAGAAATTTACATTTTTAGCTATTCATACAACAAACAAGGAAATTCAACAAATAAAATATCATGAATATCAGTGTAAATATAGTCACATTTCCACCTCTTCACATTCACTCTCATCCCCTGAATTACTCACACTACAAAATCATGCTCTTTTACAGTTAACGAGTCTTGAATTTTCTCCCAAGATGTATACCATCTCATCTCTTCCCTTCATTATTCCCTAAAAGACTTTTAGGTCTCGGAAACAGAACCATTTGTTGGTGTTTTGGTCCATTCCTACATGTGTCCTTCTTAGTCGTTGGGATTTTAGATCCATGGTTCATCTAGAGTTGAAAAATAAAAAACCCATAGCATCAACATATTAATCCTCGGCCAAGGCCAAGGAAAGTCTCACCTGAGATGTAGAGAGCATCAAAGACACCATAAGGTCTTGTTTCAAGGATGAAGGACTAATTAAACCAAGATACATCTAGGATGACATTCATAAATTTCATATCTAATGAATTACTTTGCTAATAAGTAAAACAATACACACACATATACAAATAACACATGATAGACACACAATAGATCAAAATTGTCTCATATTTATTATTCATTTCATTCCATAAGACACAACACATTAAGAAGACTATATTAAAAAACAAAAGAGATTCATATGTTCTTTAGGTAATTCCTTAGAAATACAACACACTATGCAATGTGCATGCTTTTAGATCTCAAACATATGACATAGTCATATTTATATTCAGAAACATTATACTATTACAAAAGGATGAGAGCGAGCTTGATTCTAACAACTCAATGGATCTCATCTAACAATCTAAATATATCTCTAATGTCACTGCTTCCTTTTATAGCTTTCTTTGCTTGGGAGCTCGACCTCCTTTTTCTCTTCTCCACTTGCTTGAATGAAAAATTGCCTCACATGATTCTAGCGCCTACATGTATTCCATGTATCCTTTTATAATTAGGGAAATATTAACTCCCTCAGCGTATCTCCTTTTGTTATCTCCATGTTCCCTAATACTGCTGGCATTATAATCATTGGAGAATATTTCATGATGATTCCTTTCCTGATTTCAAAGTGCATTTTGTTGAGTTCTGGCACAACTATCAAAAACCTATAATGATGAGTGATTTTTAGACTTTGCTCTTGGAACATAGTATCAAAACTCAGTTTGTCACACACTTCTTTTAATTATTTGCACATGATCTTAGGTATGAAAAAAACTTGGAATTAGCATGCACAAATTCATTTGTGTGCACTGGTGAAATGAACCAAAAACTTGGGGTGCCAATAACGAGTCATAATCGATGACAAAGGACAAGGAGCAATTCATACTTCATGTGGCGAGGATGAGTTAGCCCCTTCCAATCTTATCAAGAGACCTAGGTGTAGATTTTAACCTTGTACAATTATTTACTTCAAACACATTTTCAATAAAAGAACAAAAAAGATACACTCGAAAATACACACACTGCATAGAGATTTTTCCCTTGGAAACCCAAATCGGGAAAACCAACATATTCTATATTCATTCACATATCATACATTATTTAAAATACAATATACATATAGGATCTCGTAGCATCCAAAACCCTAATCCAATAAATTGAATTAGTCAACAACACTAATTCCTTAACCAGAAATAGAAAAACATCGATAAAAACCATGTGCCGAAAAACCACAAAAAATGGACGCAAAAAACTGCCAATTTTTTTTTTCGAGGGCATTTTCGCCCCCCTCTTACCCCCCATGTGCGCCCGACACAACGTAGACACTAGTTCTAACAATGAAAAAAATACAACACATACCCAACATTTTCCCACTTGTTATTTTTTTTGCATATAGGGGGTTACAAGGTTACATAGTCAACAAATCCACGAAAATAATGTCCATAGATCCTCTACGTCAAGATAACTGCACAGTGCTCATAGATTTTTTTAATGAATATGGAACATTATTCGAAGTGTCCACCTTCATAAAAAAAAAATTGTTTTATTCAACCATATCTCTCACGAATTGATATTGAACATTAATATGTTTTTTCTTTGAATGATAAGTTGGTTTGTTCGCCAGAAAAATTGCACTCTAACTATCACAATCTATCCTTACAGCTTATGGTATTGACCTAATACCTGAACACAATCTTTTTAACCATACTAATTCCTTTATTGCATGAGTGGATACCATGTATTCAACTTCTATAGTTGAAAGTGACACTACAGATTGTCTTTTAGTCATCGAACTGATTTCTCGTCCAAACAGGTTAAACACATACCCACTTGTAGATCTTCTATGATCCAGATCTCTAGCCCAGTCTGCATCCACAAATCCATGTATGTCCAACAGTTTGTCCAAACCCGGTCTTCCTTGGTAGCATAATCCATAACTAGTAGTGCCCCACAAATACCTGAAAACTCTCTTTACTGTTGTCCAATGCTCCTTCCCTGGTTTTGACATATACCTGCTCAAAAATACCACTGCATGTGAAATTTCTGATCTAGTATAGACCATTGCATACATCAAACTACAAATCGCACTCGCGTATGGAACATGATACATGTCATCCTCCTCTTCCTGTGTCTTGGGACACTAATCCACATATAACTTTATACTTACAGGAATAGGGACCGTGACTGGTTTACATTCATGCATATTAAACCTTTGCAATATTGTCTCAACATATGTTCTCTGATTTCACCAAAGTTTCCTATTTTTCCAATCTATTTTAATTTCCATGAAAAAAATTGAAATTTGCAGCACCAATATCCTTCATGTCAAATTTAAAGGAAAATTGATTTTTCACATCCTTGATAATCTCATTGTTGTTTCCTATCAGCAACATGTCATCCACATACAAGACCAAATAAATCAAATGATCACCAATTAGTTTAAAATACACATAGTGATCCTCTTTGTTTCTTGTGAAGCCAGGTCCCAACATACAAGTATCAAGTTTTTGATACCACATCCTTGGTGATTGTCTTAAACCATAGAGGGACTTTTCCATCTTTCATCCTATATATTCTCCCTTCACAACAAAGCCTTCTAGTTGCTTCAAGTAGATTTCTTCTTCCAGATTCCCATGTATGAATATTGTCTCCACATCCATCTCTTCCACTTCAAAATGAAACACAAGAACAACGAATAACAAAAATCTAATAGAATTTAACTTGAAAATAGGAGAAAAAATATCACCAAAATCAATTCCCTCAACCTCGGAATAAACATTTTCTATTAACCAAGATTTATATTTCTCCACCTTGCCTTTTGCATTTAGATTCATTTTGAATACCCATTCTCTTCCAATGGGATTTCGTCCAGTCGACAACTCCACTAGATCCCAAGCCACATTCTTATCCAAGGATTCCATTTCTTCAGCCATCGCCTTTTTCCAGAGTTTTTCATCCTATGAATCCATTGCCTCACTAACAATTCTAGTATCATCATCAATAATAGACAAAGAAAAAAATGAACAAAAATCAGGTGGATTAGACATTTGATGTAGCCTTTTTCCTATACCGATCACCTCAATACTGGAGTATCAGGATATTCTTCTTTTGATCTGTGTTACTCTGTAGAGTTTGATTCATCATCCTTTGAATCAAAATCGATTTTATATTTTTATTCCTTACTTGGTAGAACTTTCAGTTTGACAACATATTTCATTTATCTAAATACCACATCTCAGCTATACACAACCTTCTTAGTTTTTGGTCTTTAAAGATTATAACATTTGAGACCATCTTTATACCTAATAAAGATACACTTTTCATCCTTATCTAGCTTTCTCTTCTTTTCCTTTGGAACATGAACATAGGCCTCACAGCCAAATACCTTGAGATGTGTGAGAGAGGGTTTCTTACCAGTCCATACCCCATGTGGATTCTTTTCATCTAGTTCTCATGAGGGTGATCGATTGACCAAGTCACATTGAATACCCACTACCTCTACCCGGAATTCTTTCCCTAACCTGGCACCACTTAGCATACACCTTGATTTTTCCATTAGTGTCATGCTCATCCTTTCTACAAATCCATTCTGTTGAGCTATATAAGGAGTAGTCTTGTTCCTTTCTATACCACATTTTGTACATAATTATTTAAATTGATTTCCACATAACTCTCCACCACTATCTATCCCCAACACCTTAATTCTTTTCTTTCTTTGATTCCCAACAAGGGCCTTAAACTCTTTAAACCAATCAAGGACTTCAAATTTATTCCTGAGGAAATATATCCAAGTATTCCTTGAGAATCCATGTATAAATGAGACATAATACATAGATTCTCCCAATGATGGAATTGACATAGGTCCAAACACATCACTATGCACTAGTTTTAAAATCCCTTCTGCCCTCGTTGCACTAGAGCATAATCTTACCCAATGTTCCTTCCCATATACACAATGTTCATAGAAATAAAATCCAGAGAGAAGTTACACATAAATTTACCATGTCGTAGTCAAAGACCCTCCTCTCTGATATCCCAGAGTCTTTGATGTCACATCATAACCTTTTCTCCAGAGACTGTAGGAGTTTTTTCTTCTTTTTCTCCAATATCAAGAACAATGGAATTATTACACCCATGACTAATAGCGCTTCCTTGCATCTTATAGAGATTTCCAATCCGAAATATCTTTAGAAACACCATTGCTCCTCGAACCATCCTGCAACTTTATTTTTCAAATACTATTTTTACCCCTATATTGTCAATTTTGCTTAAACAAATCAAATTTTCGGACAATTTTTTGATGTGAAGAACACTAGGAAGTGTTCTAATATTTCCATATGTGAGCCTCAACTAGACTTTTCCTCTTCTTATGATTCATTTTTTCGATGCATCACCTAGGAATAAATTACCTCCATCATACCTTTCATATTCACATAACCACTCCTTGTGGGAAGTCATATGAAACGATACGCCTGAGTCAACCAACTATGCCTCATGATTTTCATGTATTCTTGGATAAGCCAAGTACACATCCCCTCCTTCTTCCTTAGAGGAATTTTTATTTGTAGAGGGATCACCTTCATATCCCTTCATTCTATAAAATATTTTGTCTCTAGATTGCTTCTTGAAGTTCCCTCATTTTCCACATCTACAACATACATTNTTCCTGGATATTTAGATCTACCCTTATAATTATATCTCCCACTTGAGGACATAGATCTATTTCTTTCCTGGGAGCGTACTCTTCCAAATAATTCATATGTGTTATGTCCTTCCATTTTCTTTCGTCTCATCCCCTCTGACAACAAGGATGAGACCACATAATTGAAACTCAGTGTCGTTTTATTACTACCTATGGACACAACCAAACTATCCCATGAGTCTGGTAAAGAGAAAAGTAAAGTGATACACTTATCTTCATCTGAAATTTTCATCTCAATAGATAATAACTGACTTACCATAGTATTGAAGGTATTCATATGCTCTATCACCGAGTCTCCATCTCTCATCCTTATGTTATACATATTCTTTTGTACGAACAATTTATTTACCAGGGAATTAGAATGATAGAAGTTTCTCAACTTATCCCATAACTCTTTGGTTGTAGCTTCCCCTTGCACATTCAGTAATATTGAATCTGAGAGACACAATTGGATTGTGCTCTTCTCCCTTTGATCAAATTATTTCCAGTCATATGATGATGTTCCTTTAGGTGCAGTACCTAGATCCACTGTGATCCACTAATATTTGTCTACCAACAGATGTTCCATCTTGAGCTTTCACAACTCAAAACTTTTCCCATTAAATTTTTTGATATCTGCTTTCAAATTGCTCGCCATTTCTTTTCACTTGAAGAATAAATACCATAGATATCCCACTATAACAAGGCTTATCATATTCTTGATCCAAACCCCTGACCACAAAGGTGTCCCCCTGAAGACAATAATTGATCTAATAAAAAATGTATATTTTAATCTTGTACAATTATTTACTGCAAATAGACTTGCAATAAAAGAATAGAAATGATACAATGGAAAATACACACACTTAACATAGATTTTTCCTTTGGAAATACAATCCAGAAAAACTATCACATTCTATATTAATTCACATATCATACATTGTTTCCAATACAATATACATATAGGAACATGTATAATACAAAACCCTAATCCAATAACCTAGATTAGTCAACAACCCTAATTCCTTAACTAGAAATATAAAACAATCGATGAAAACCATGTGCCAAAAAACCACCCCAAATTTGACGCAAAATACTGCCAACTTTTTTCGGGGGACATGCCCTCAAACAGGGGGGCTCAACCCCCTATGACCCCCCTGGAAAGGGTTCACTTTTCCCCCCTCTTACCACCCTGCACACCCAACGCAATGTAGACACTAGTTATAACCATACAAAGAATATAACACATACCCAACACCATGTGGCTATTACATAAGTTTAAGGATGCTAGTGAGGCTCCTAAGAGTGTAGTAAAAGAGTGCATGCCTCCAAAGATGTTTTTGAACTATATGAAACTTGTAAGAAACATCATTTATGCTAAGACTTCAACTCTTGAGGAAGCGACAGATCAAAAAGTATGGTGGGATGCCATGGTAGAGGAGTACACCTCTATTATGAGGAATTCTTTTTGGGACATAGTGTCAAGACTAGAGGGGAATATGGTTATGAGTTCCAAGTGGCTCTACAATATCAATCATGCTACTTATGGTAGAATCTACAAGTTCAAGGTGAGGGTTTTGGTGATATGCTTCTCCTATATATAGGAAGTGGACTATGAGGATATATTTTCTATGAGCGTCGGGTATGCTTCTATTCAATTTGTTATTTCTATTGCTTCAATTATGAGGTGGCAATTACATCAAATGGATGTGAAAACAACTTTTATCAATGGGATCATTGAGGAGGAAGTATACATAGAGAAACCTCATGGCTTTGAGGTACATGGGATGGATTGAGATGTGTGTAGGCTTAATAAAGCCTTGTATAGACTCAAGTAGGCACCTAGGGTGTGTTATTCCAGGATTGACAGATACTTGCAGAGTAAGGAATTTACCAAGATTGAGGCCGATCCTAACCTGTACTTTATACATGTTGGGGAAGGTCCACTCATCTTGGTTTTGTACGTTGATGATTCTTTTATCACATGTGTAGAGGATATTATTATAAGGTGCAAATAAAATTTATCTATTGACTTTGAGATGAAGGAAATTGTCTTGATTCATTATTTATTGGGTTTAGATGTATGGTAGGTATTGTTGGAGAAATTTCTATTTTTGGAACACTAGTTCAGTTGGAGTAACACTAGTTCAGTGGGAGTTAACTGACTAGTTCTATTTTAGACTTTATAATTTTATACCATCACTATTGTGCATACATTCCTAATTATAGGATGTCATTTCCTATATGAGTGAATATCACTCACTCATTGATTAGATCATATTATACATTGATTCTCATTCTTCATTGTGTATCTCTATTCCTTTTCTTGATAAGATTTGTTTGTGTATGGTTTAGCTAGGTCTCGCAGGTTTCCATGAAACACTGACATGGTATCAGAATCGAGTTGATTGGATAAGCCCAGACAAGCCAGAGTAGAGAGAAAGAGGATTTGAGTAAACCTAGTTTCTGTAATCGTCACAGCCTAGCCCTATCGAAAGGTGCGATGATTGGAATCATTGCATCCTATACACAACCAAGGTGTGACGTCGTCGCACTGTGTTCTTCATCTAGGGTGCGACGATTCAATTTTTCACAATCATTGCACTATTTCTTTCACTAGGGTGTGACAATTTAGCATCGCCACACTTTATCCTTCTCTAAGGTGTGACGATTCAACAACCCTCTAGAAAATTGGGTTTCTGCAGTAAAATAGCCATATCTCGAAATCCATATCCTGGGCCAGGCTGAAATTTTTACTAGAGACGTATAACATAGGGATTCTCATGCTCACCACAAATATCCAAAACCCACATCATATTTTAGGATATATAGTTGTTTTATAATATCCATATCTGCCATAACACCGACAGTCATATCTCGAAATCCACGATCTGGGTTTTTCAAGATATTTTATAGTATCAATAGCAGGGATGCAAATGATGCAACTTATTCAATCAAGTCCGGTGATAGTAATCACACCGTACAAATATTTTGAATGGAAGAATAAGGATGCATTCCAACTCAAAATAAAACCACTGTATAAATTGACGATGGCGACATAAACAAAACCTACATCAATGCTTGAGAAGACCAGATGGGAGAACCATAAGGATGAGGCCACGAGACTACTTCTTGACTTAATCTCCACTGATTTATGGTTTGATGTTTCCACATGAAAGACTCCAAAAGAGATCTAGACCACCTTGGAAGGAATCTTTGGAAAGCAGGATGAGATGTGAGGTCATATGCTTGAGGTAGAGTTGAATACCTTAGAGCCTAAAAGTTTTGATAATATACAGGATTTTTTACTAAATTTAAATCCTTGATTTTGAGCTTGGTTTAATGTGCTATTTACAAGTATATGGAAGAGAAACAACTTATTCTAACAATATTTTCCAAGCTAGGACCAGAATATGTTGTATATGTCTCCAATTTCCATTCTGGTAGATGTCTTTTTGGAAAAAACTGGAAAATGCCTATGATGTCTCAGTTCATTGAGTCTCTCACACAAGAGCAGGCAAAACTCATATATATGGGCCTCATCAAGGATCCCAAATCCCATGCACTCACCATGCATGATGGAAAAGGATCATCCAATCAGAACGAGAAGGATGGATATTCCAAACCTGTTAACGATTCTTCAAGTTCCAAAGACTCTCCAAATTCCAGGAAGAAGAAGAAGGGAAAGAAGTGCACTTACATCAATAAACTGAATCATGAAGAATCCACATGCATTAAGAAACAAATCAATCTTATCACACATGCACTTCAACAGAACAACTTTGGAAACTTCATTCCATAGGGAGTCAAGAAGCAGAAGGGAGAAGACCATGCGCCTAAGAAAGGTAATCATCATGCTCTGGTTACAATTAATTCCTCATCTAATTCATGGATTATAGATTCTGGTGCAACCCATCATATAGCCGCGAAAGAGGAAGTTTTCTCTTCTTTGAGTCCATGCTCAAGACCCCCTATTCTCATGGGGGATGATACTCAAGTAGCAGTAGCAAGAGAAGGGAGAGTGGAACTCCACAATGGAAGTTTTGAGAATGTTTTACATGTTCCAAAGATTTCTATAAATCTAATCTCAGTTTATCAGATCACTCATAAATGTAAAAAGGTTAAATTTACATCTGATTCAGTTTCAGTAATTGACATACATGACAATTCCATCATTTCAATTGGTGAGGTGGATCACAAGTCAAGGTTTTACAAATTCACTAAGTTTTATGATGATGACTCCTCTTTTCTACTTACACATAAGAAGAGTACTTTTCATGCACCGCTAGTGCAACATGCATATCCTCTTGTGCTTCCATCAGTTTCAGACATCATAGATGATTCCATACACTCAGATTATGTACATGGAATTAAGCATGTAGTACAACCAGATAAGCATCCAATGCTGATGCTTCAACATATGCCCAAAAAGGCACAGTTCACACTTCAAGAAGAATGTATCCTTGTAGGGAATCCATTGGATTCGAGGAGGACTCAATATCAGCATGAGGAGTCTTCTCATTTACTTTCATCTTCAGAACCTATGATGCCCATGCATTGTTATATGGTTCGATCTTCTAATCCGCAGCTCTAGAGTGAGGATATAAGAAATCCATTATGGAAAGCATCCATGCAAAAGGAGTATGACTCACTCCTAAAGAATCATACTTCGCATCTGGTTCCACTTCCACCATAAAAGAATATTTTCAGGTGCATATGGGTCTAGAGGATCAAGAGGTACAAGGCTACACAAGTTTCCAAAGTACTTCATTAGATCCATAAATATTTCTACATCTTCATGAAGACTTTTAGTGAGAAGAAGTTTCAGACTTTGCGGGGTCATCTTGCATTGAAGAACAAATTTTCCTAGCAGTTTCCATTTCCTTCTTTTGATACATTATCTTTTGAGGGGGGGGTTTGTTCCCATGTGGTTTAACCTCTTTCCTCAATTTTATTCAGTGTTCATTAGTTGCATTGTACATGAGTACCTAATATGGCCTAGTAGTCGGGATTCATTTTTTACTCCATAGTGATGTTAATGGGGGGTGTTGGAAACATTTCTATTTTCGACACACTAGTTGAGTGGGAGTAACACTAGTTCAGTGGGAGTTAGCTGACTAGTTCTATTTTAGAGTTTCTAATTTTATACCATCACTGTTATGCATGCATTGCTAATTATAGGATGCCATTGCCTATATGAGTGAAGATCAATCAATCATTGATTATATCATAATATACATTGATTCTCATTCTTCATTGTGTATCTCTCCTCATTTTCTTGATAAGCTTTGTTTGTGTACGCTTTATCTAGGTCTCCTATGTAGTTTTCCATGAAACATTGACAGATATAGGGAGATATCTTCCTTGGGAAATGGAAGTACACAATTGAGATCTTGAGGAGACCTAGGATGGAGGATTGTAGACCAATGGTACACCTATAGTTACCAATCTGAAGAAGGTGCTCACTTCATATTTAGAGTTGGTTGATCCTAGGATATAAAGGTATCTAATAGGGCCCTTCATGTATTTGGTCAATAGAATGTCAGATATTTGTTTTTCTATGAACACCTTGAGTCAATTAATGGTTGAGCTAAGGTAGGTTCCTTGTATATTAGTAAAACATGTGCTCATGTAATTGAGAGGTACAATGGAGTATTGATTAAGGTATATTGGAGTAGATGGATTGGAGTTGTTCTGATATAAAGACTCAAATTGGACAGGGAGTGCAATAGACAGAAAGATCACCTATGGGTGTTGATTTAGCTCAAGATAAATAGTGATTAATTGGTTTGGTTGGAAGCATACTTTTGTAGTAGACAATTTAGTAGAGGCAATGTATATGGAAATTTCCAAATTGCTTACAAGTTTATTAGATCAATATTTGAAGCCTACAAAGATGTACTACGATAATCAGAGTTGTATCAAACACTTGAAGAATGCATTATTCCATGAAAGGTCAAATCATATTGAGATTGAATACCACTTCATTCAAAATAGGATCCAGAAGGGAGAAATGAAGCCTCATTGTATTTCCATAGGTGAGCAGGTTGCATATATTCTGACTAAACTATTGGAGAAATGAAATTTTTTGTTCTTCATAGACAAATTTGGATTGGTGCAGAATGTTTTCCTTTCTAATACGGAGAGTTGATGCATGGTACCATCAAACAAGTATTTCCACATAGTTCTCTGTGTCTAGAAATGTTGAAATCGTCCAAATCCTTATATAGTTGACATGAATTTAATTACTGGAATTATTGAAGTAAAGTTATTATATTAATTAATATATTTATTTAAGGAAATTATAAAAGTTAGAATTTAATCTTAACCATTGATATTAAGTGATCTGAGAAGTAATCTCAATCATCAATCACTTTAGATATTAGGTTTATGTTATAACTCAAGATTATAAAAGAAAGGATAGGGTAAAAGAGAAGAAACTTGACACAACATGTGTTGAGAGAGTTGAAATAGAGAGGGTTGGATCATGAAGGATTCTGACTCAAGGATATCTTGGATGGATGGAGAAGGAGTTTGATCTAGATAATAGGTCAAGGAGAAGAGAGAAAAGAGGTAGCCATGAGTGGTTTTCATCATAAAGAATCCATAGGTTAGTGTCAAGTTGTACAATTTTTTCCATACATTCTTCATGTGCATGTATTAGGGTGAATGTCGAGACATGTGTGTATACACGAGTTTTCGAAAATAAAGGAACATACACCTCAAAGAGCATGCATGCATATATATATATATTGGTCATAAAACACACCATAATTTTCCAGGTTTGCCTGCAATTGTATTTCTCTTAGCTGGCCATTATCCCTACTACAGGATCCCTGGTTTAATCCTAATAAAATCATTCTCAACATTGGTTTTCCCACTACGTTTTTCGCATGGGTGTCTACCCAAAAACATTGGTGTTTATGTGTGCATTATTTGGTTTCCAGTTATTCTTCATCTATCTTTATTTGAGTTGAATCATCCATGAGTGTACTCTTATTTTGTGAGATGGTAATCTAATTTTCATTAAGAAAATCACTAGATAACATGATACCTAGAGGATGGAGTAAGATGGTTTGAACGCTTATTAGGGTGAAGCGTGGATATATGTGCATAGTAAAGGATGGCAAAATGTTAATCTTAAATATTTATTTTTATTTTTTATCATTCTAGAGTGTTTGTTCTAATTTAGTTATTTGATATTTTAGGATTTTAGAAGGACTATGTTGTAAAAAAATTTAATGTTGGGATCATATTCACAATAGAAATTTGTCATCATGTTGTAGGTTGTGTTTGGCTTGTGTGTTAATAATTAAAAAAAAGGAAAACCCAACACCAACACAACATGGATTGAAATACCCAATCACCAAAATACGTGTGCTTTTATAACGAGTTCTTAGTCCTTGAAAATAGGAAAAGGTCAAATATTAAAAGAAAACTAGAGTGGATGAGCTTGAAAAAATACTATAACAAAAACAAAAGAACAACCTAGTGGTCCTTTTCTAGCTTAATATATGCATTAAATATAATGTTATTTCGTTCATATGTATATTATCATTTTTTCTAGGAAGACCATAGAAGTTTTGTAGGAGTGGAGTAAAGAATGAAATGATGAGAAATTATACCCTTATGAAAAATGAAAAGTGGATTTCTTTGTTATCATTGAAGGACAAAGCATGGAGAGGTGTTGTGGGTGCAAATTAAGGCAGATTCTTGTTATTATCGAAGGAAAAAGTGTGGAGAGTTATTCTGGGTGGAAATTAAGAAATTTGTTGGGACAATTAGGGAGAAAAATGAATTATATATGTAATGAAAATCAATTTGTTGGATGTGCATTTCCAACAATAAGATATTGAATGCTCTAGGAAGAATAAAGTTCTTGAGGATGTGAAGAAGATATGTGATGAAGATGGAGATAATAGGTAGAATCGTGATAATATTTATTGGTATGTTATAAACCTTTGAAGTGAAAAAATGTATACACATTATTAAGAAAAATAGAAAGAACAACAATGACACTCAAACAATAAACAAATATTTAACTTGGAAACACTAATTGGAAAAAAAATTAACCTTAGAGTCACACCTATATCTTCTTCATTATATTAATTAACCTTTCACAATACAATATATAAGAATTTCCAGGTATCCAAAACCCTAATATCTTAACCCAAATGATATTAAAACCATTATCCTTTAACCGATATTAGATTCCAATGGGATAAAAAACCATTTTCCAAAAGCCACAAAACATACCAAAAAACAACTCAAAAATTTTGGTCTAGGGATATTGTCATCAAACCTTGAGGGGGTTTGGACCAGTGCATACACATATCACGTAGAGATAACCATGAAAATAATATAACACATTCTATACAAAGACAAATTATATGTACTAATAGATTTGATCAGTGAGTATCCAATGTTGTTCAATGTGTCAAGATTCATTAGAAACACAGTCTTGTCTGTAACCATGTCTCTCACAAAGTGGTACATAACATTAGTGTTCTTTGTTTTAGAATGAGAAGCCAAGTTATTTCCAAGAAATATTGCACTATGACTATAACAATTAACTATATATATTTCTATACAAACCCAATACCTAAAAATGATATTTGTAAACATACAACTTATTTATAAGATTAGTGTTTTCTAGGTATTTAACTTCTATAGATTACAATGAAACTATAATGTCTCTTTCTCATCCAACTAATTACTCCTCCAAATAGGTTAGACACAAAACCAATCATGTATCTTTCTCATCCAAACTAATTTCTCCTCCAAAGAGGTTAAACATATAACCAATTTTAGATCTTCTTTGATCCTAATATCTATCCCAAAATGTGTCAAAAAAGAAATGTACATATATGTGTCAACAAAGAAAAATGAACATTTGACTTTTTCATAGGTTTTGGTAAATCTTGAATGCCCAACTATGGGTGAAGCATGAAATTGAGAGAGAACCTTGTATTTAAGGCCCAACCATTTTCTTAAATATAGGATACCTTTATAGCGAATCTATTCATCGTGCCAAGAGAACCCTGGAGAAGCTTATGAATATTGTTGCAATGTTTGAATCAGGATAGAGATTTTGGGGTCTTGCAAGCATTCTTAGTGAATATCCTGAAGCTAGTTTGATACAATGAATGAGAGGGAAAAGAGGGAACCTTGTTCTTCATATTTTTCGTGAAAGAGCATGATCCATATTATTTTCGGCACGAAATGAGTGCAAAAATATAATAAAGAAATGTGCAGAGATATATCGTATATAAAATAATATAACATAGACATATAAGAGATATAACCATAAAAAAAGATATACAGTAATACACAATTTCTATTAATGAGCAAAATCTACAAAATTGTAGAAACACAAAGTGAAAGACTCACTAGAATGGTGGATGCTTATCTTTGAGAATAGATGTGACAACTACTCATATTCATAAGAAGATGATTACAATGAGGCTATCAAGGAATTTTTAACATAAATAAAATCCAAAACATTAACCCCGGAAGATGAAAATCCAACAGTTTTGTGGACCTCGTTTTGGGTAGTTTGGTGTATCAACTTCCGAGGGGCGTAACTTTGGAATATGATATATGTTTGGGGCACATGATAGCTCATTGGAAAGGTATTGACGAGGATATTAATTTTTTAGGCTCAATCAGAGCCTTTGTATATCATTGAGGTTCCCGATATCGAAAAAACTTCATTTAAACCCTCAAAATGGCCCCAGAAGTTTAGAAACTGAAAACCTGCTAAAAATAGTAAGTTTCCAGAAGAATTTTTTTATAGTTGGAATAGGTGGGTGGCCATCAATATCCACTTGGATCAATCCTCCCTCCTTAAAAATTAATGGTCTCCATTTCTTTGAGTGCATAGGGGAGAGGGAAAAGTGTTTGTTGAATTTGCATCTTCATGAGTTGCTTTCCTTATTGGAGAAGTTGCGTTGCTTAGCTTGTTGAAGGCTATCAAGAATATGAAGGGTTGGACCTTTTTAACCAGTTTGGTTTCATGATATGACTATGTACCAAAGGAACCCCTGCACTTTGCTTCAATATTTTTGACCTTCTTCTACTGGATATAAGGTGCCTAGAATGAGGATGTAGAAGTTGTGGTGTTCTTTTGTTAAAATTTGGAATAGACTGTGAAGAAGATAAATTTTGTAGTATGTGATACTACCTTGCATCATTTTTTAGGTGGGACAATATTTTGAACTACCTCTGGTATCATGTAGAGATGACCCTCGAAAATAAAAATGACACTACAAGGTCAAGACTCATAAATAACATGATGCATCCACATATATGGCTGACCCAAAAGAACATCAAAAACATTCATTGGGGAAACATCAAATAATACCTTATCCTTGAAGGGTTGGATTCTGTATGACGATCGACACTGTTAGCTCACATGGAGGTCTCGTCCCTGATAAAGCCACCCGATGTTGTATGGCTGCAGGTGTGGTGTTGTCAACAATCCCAATTGTTTTATGACCTCTGCTAATATGAGGTTCTTCTATCTTCTTCTATCAACAATAAAATGCAGTGGGGTCCCCTTCACCCACATATATGAATGAAAAAGGCTCTCCCCCTCTTTAGGATCTATTGGCTCTTCTCATTGAATTGTTGTGGTCATGATAATAATAGTGGGGTGTGCGTTGATGATATTTCTTTTCCTATTATTTTCTAAATCATATTTCGAATTAGGGTTCACATCCTTATCTTTGATCTCGTCCACCAATGACTGTTTTGAGCGACATCCATTAGTGTTCTGCCAGGGGATTTTTTGAAGTCACACCACTTTCCATTGTCCTTCTTCATCTTCCCATGACCCTTCTTTTCCTATGGCTTAGACTGGTTTTCAAGAGGATATTTGTTAGGGTCGTATTTATCATACTTTGGTTGTTGCATATTTACAGACCCAAACTCATGTTTATTTTTGTGCCTAAATTTATACTCGAGTTTGAAAACATATCGATAGGAAGATCCCAGCGATGATATCTCTAGAAACTCCATTTCAATTTGGATGCACATGTGAAGAGCCCCACTATATTTCAAAAACAAATTCTGCTCAGAATCTTTGATACCCATCTTGGTACGCAAGGTATGGAAGGTATTGGTGAACTTTGGCACTGCTTGGCCCCTCTCTTGATGTAGTGTGATCCATCTCATGTAATGTTCATCATAGTTACCAACATGGTAATATTGTTCCTTGATCGCATCCACAAAAAAATCCTAAGTGGGCTCAACCCCATATATTCTAGACTCCTCTGTGGAAATTCACTCCCAGTAAGTTTCCCACCAATTTTTGACATGGGGGAGAGCTTTAAGGAGTGTGAAGGTGATATTTTTCATGTCTAAAAAATTTTGAACAGAGAAATAACCTTCTAGTAGATTTAACCATTTTTCTAAGGCATCTGCATCTATCTATCCTTCAAATACAAAAATATAAAATTAACTTGTACTTTTAAAGGTATGGTGCCTCAAAAATGACCGCATGAAGGATCTGTCATTTTTTATTGGTAGGCATTGAAGGATGTGGGAAAAATTCTCCATCATTTCATCCCTCTGTTGAGTGAGAGCTTGCTCAAGCAACAGATTAATAAAATCATATACTCTGTCATTTTTATTTTCTTACACCATGGATGGTTTCTTGGGAGTGAGAGAGCAATTTTCCTCAAGAGAGACAAGCTCGAGACCCAAATTTATATGCTTGGACCTCGTGAGGGACATGCACTAAAAAAATGATCAAGAGTAGCCTGCTATAATACCACTGATCTGGATTATTTTCAAAACAAACTGAGTGTGGAGATATAATAAAGAAATGTACATAGATATATCAGATATCCAATAATATAACATAAATATATATCATATATTTAACCATAAACAAGGAGATACATTAATACACAATTTCTATTAATGAGCGAAATATACAAAATTGTAGAAATACAGAGTGAAAGACTTGCTAGAATTGTGGCAGCTTATCTCTATGAAGAGATGTGATGGATACTCACATTCACAAGAAGAATATTACAATGAGTCTATAAAGGAATTTTTAACATAAATAAAGTCCTCAACCCTAACCTCGGAATATGAAAAACCAACAATTTTGTGGACCTTGTTTTGGGTAGTTTGGTGTATCAACTTCCTGAGGGCGTAACTTTGGAATACGATATATGTTCGGGTAGAACGATAGCTCATTGGAAAGGTATCGATGAGGATATTCATCTTTTTGGATCAATCAAATCCTTAGGATATCATTGAGGTTACCAATCTAAAAAAATATATCATTTAGGCCCTCAAAATGGACCTAGAAGTTTAGAAACTAAAAACCTGCTAAGAATAGTAAGTTGCGAGAAGACTGTTTTGTGCCAATTGGAATTGGTTTGTGGCCACCAATATCCACCTAGATTATAGAAATAGAAACCACATTTTCTTTTCTCTTATTATAGATGATCTCATAATCACATGAAAAGAGCTTGTTCACCCATTTGTGTTACTTTGGGATGAAATTCTTTGTTCGAGACAAAACATGAGGCTATGATGATCAATTTTAATTTGGAAATGTTTCCCCAATAGATAAGGACGTGGATATCCATTGTATGAAGTATATCCAAAAAAAAATATTATAGGTTGATTGGTACAAATGTCGCTTCAAAATTTATTTTGTAGTGAGAGCCAAAGGTTGACCCTATCGCATGAGGACAACCCCAATTCCTCTCCCTAAAGCATCACATTCCAAGACAAAAGTCTTGGTGAGGTCGGGGAGTTCTAATATATGATTTGTGCACATATCTTATTTCTAGGATTGGAAGTGATTAGTTGCTTGATTCCAACTAAAAGCACTTTTTTAAATAGAGTATTCAGATGATCTAGACTTTTTCCATAATTTTGAAAAACTTGTGATAATCATGTTAAACCAAGGAATCCACACAATATTTTAATAGTTTTAGTGTGAGGCCAATCCTTCATAGCTTCAATATTCTTAGGATCCACCCGTAAAACATCCTTCCTCATAATATAACCCAGGTACTCAACTTCACATTCTCCAAAGGCACATTTAGACAAATTGAGAAAAAAATGGTGATAAGATAGTATATGAAGAACTTGATCCACATGTGCGATATGGGATTCCCAAGTTTTACTATAGATGAAAATATTATCAAATAAATATAAGAAAAAATGATGGAGGAAAGGATAGAACACATTATTCACATGACTTTGAAAAGTGGAGGGGGGATTACATAGGCCAAAGGGCATGAAAAATAACTCATAATGACCCTCATGAGTTCTAAAGAAAGTCTTGTAAATGTATTACTCTTTCATATGTATCTGTTGGTATCAAGAGGAAAGATCAATTTTGGTAAAGTATTAGGCACAACTCATCTCATCTAAATGGTCATCAATAACAGGAATTGGGACATTTTTCTTTGATTGTGAGTTTTTTTAGGGAAAGAAAATTAGGACACATTCTCCAAATGCCTTCTTTATCAGGTACCATCACTACCATAGAAGAATAGGGGCTTGTACTAGGATGGATAAAATCCACTTCTAGAAATTCTTGAAAAAAAAAAATCAATTTTATTTTTCTTGCAAGAGGGATGATGATAAGCGAGAACATTGGGAGGAATACTACCTGGTACTTTAGGAATGGAGTTATCATGGATGTTGCGAGAAGGGGTAAGTCCATGTGTAGTGTTAAGAATATCTTGGTGTCAGAATAATATATATTTCGGGTCAGGGTGTACATAGGGTGTCTCAGTGGCTTGAATGGAAGGGAATTCAAAAATGATTCTAGAATGACCATTTTTTAGTATCTTCTCCATTCAGTGGGAGATGATTATTTCAGGTGAGCTTATTCTTATGCCCTGTAACTTATATTTGTGTCTCTCCTATTGGAATTTCATGGTTAGGCCCTTAAAATCCATAAGTATGGGGCTAATGTAACCATTCAACATTGAGCACAATGTAACACCCACCCATGTCAATAGAAAACATATGAGATTTTATGTGGTACTGAAAAAATTGTAGGGACACATTTTCACAATTTCTTTCACATTTTATGGAACCACCATTGGAAATCATGATTTGAAAGTTGTTGACTGCAAGGATATAGTAATTGATTTCTTGGGAAATGTTGCTATGAATAAAAGTTTTGATGCTTCCATTGTGAACTAGGATGATGAATTTCCTATGCTTAATGTATCCAGTTAACTTGAGGGTTTGGGGAGTAGAGAAGCCACTCAGAGCGTGAAGTGAAATTAGCAGTTCAAATTTTGGTGGATCTAAGGGCGTAGTAATATCATCTGGTGGGGTTATCTCTTCCACACTGGAAACATCAACCTCCTCATCAACAACATATTTACAAATGACCATAATAAAATTTTCTTCAATACACATGTGCCCCGAAAAATATTTCTCATCACAATTATATAAAAGACTCTTGAGTTGGTGTTCAACCATTTATACCCTACTTAATATGTGGATCTTGAGAGGAGTGTGGTAGGATGGATCGGATTAGTGGTTTGAGTGTGAGGGATAAAGGAATTTTTTTGGTTTTGGGTGGATACAATATGTTGTTCTTTTGTGTCTCTTTTAGTAGCTTCCAACCAAGTTTGATGGTGATTCATTAGGACCCAAGTGCATATTTCATCCTTAATACCATTGACCAAATATAATTTGAATAAGGCTTCTGACATTCCCTCTATTCGGAAAGACAAGTCTTCAAAGGTATATATAATGTCTTCCACTATGAAATATTATCTCAACTTTTTCAAATGACCTAAATGGTGGGTGGTAGCGCGTCGAATCATTCATAAACATCTACAAAAAATTGGGTAGAAGAGACATACCTTTGGAGTGCATTTTTACAACATTTCCACCATTTTCGATGTTTAGGATCCAAATAGAAGACACAAAAAAAATGTTTGGACAACTTGTCAGTAATGCCATGCAAGGATAAATAATGTTTTATTTGACTAACCCATCCCATGGGATCCAAGCCATCAAATTTTTTCACCTCAACTCTAGGAAGATGGGGGTCATGATGAAGGGAGTTGGAATGAAAGGCCATAGTAGGGAAAGAGTTTGTACCTTTCAAGTGGGAAGGTTGGTCACAGGAGGGATATACTTGGGATTGTTTCAACAATTCAATGAGAGAAACATTGATGGATTCAAACTCACCCTTAACGTCAACCCTGAAGTCTTAAAATTTTGATTTTACAGAAGCAATTTTAGAAGTCATTATCTAGATGGTCTTTGTGTGCTATTTAGAATTTTGTTGTATGAAAAGGAGTTATTTTCTACAATTGGTGGCTATTTGGGAATGAAATGTTCTAGGGTGGGGGAGTCAATCCACAAAAAAAATAAAAAACCAATAAGTGATATATTCCACAATGATCAGGGTGAAAAGATGAATGAAATGATATAGGTTTCAAATAAGGGTGTCTATAAGTGTGGGTGGCTATACAAATGTTTTTTTAGAAGTGGTAGGTAACACGGTGATTACGGTGAAGAGATGAATCTAGTGGGATAGGTCCCAATTAAGGGTGTCGGTGGGACCACTATACTCTTTTAGTTTTTACTCGTGCGGAGTTATATTTTGGCCTAAAGATTATTGCAATGAAGAAATGCCCAAATTGTTAACAAGGACAACTATGTAGTAATTTCATAACTAGGATGTAGGAGGCATGGTTTTACAACAAAATTTCACTTTAGTTTCTATTCTGTGTTGTCTTGTTCCCAAGGGTTAGGGTTTTTAGGGTTCCTATAAACAAGTGTTTTCCCTAAGCTATAATTCTTTGATATACCTGCAAGCTCGAATAGTAGTACTCGATTCAATATCTCAGGGAAATAACTAAAGAGGATCGACTATATACTCTTACCTATACTACTTGATTACCCATTTTCTAGAGAGTATTTTCCATAGATGATTTTAGGGGCTAAATTTCGCAAATAGGCTAATTTTCCATGTTTTTTCCCAAAAAAAGATTTGCCAATTTCCATTTTTTCTAAAAACGATTCGCCCAAATTCCAAAGAATAAAATTGTTTTACCTTACAAATTGCCAAAATCTTATAGAAATTTTATAAAATCATTAGAAACGTGAATATTTTTACAAAATTATCGCCAAAAATTTTACATTTTGCATATTAAGGACTAGTAATATTAGCCCACATTTCTACATTTTAATATAAATTTCCATTCTTAAAATTATCCCTGGTACTATCTTCTCAAGTGTTGATCTCAAAGTCACTATAGTATTCTAGTAGTCGATCTGATGATCTAGAGTTGGTTTCAGGAGACCTAGGGACTTTGGATATACTAGAAAATATGTGTGAGTGATGGTCATGTACAGACTTTGTCTCATGCAGTACTAATGGAAGGGGTACCAACAAGGGTTCCAAAGGTTTCCAACAAGGTGATACATTTTTTCAAGTAACCTCATGAAACAGTTTATATTCCCTATGTGTAGTACTCTCCATCTACATTTTTACCCAATGAGAGACATATATTTGTTCTTTAAAGACACCAATAGTACATGTCTCTACCCTGAAGAAAAATTCCAATAATTTCTGCAAATGAAAGAGATGTGATACCAATTTTAAGGTACATGATGTACTGCAATAAGAAAAAATAGAAATATTCCAACAAATACTAGTGGAACAACAAAATATAAAGAATAAAAATATCAACACTGATACCTTTATTGATATAAATCCAAGTTCACTTTCTTCTTCGAGGGTGGAAATTATAGCAAAGTAGATCTCTATTACAATAATTCTCAGGACAAGAATTTTTCGTCCCTTCTACTCCTATTCTACTAATTTTATCTTCTAAAGAACATTCTAGAGGAAGATCTTTCTAGAACTTGAAGCTTCAATTAAGTCTTCTTACATTAGACTTGTTTAGATTATTATATAGGACTTATTTACTAATGTCAACATTTATTACATGGAAAACATATTATTCTACCTACGTGAGCGGTTGGACAGGTTAGGGCCCTAACTTAACATCTGGGAGAAGAAAAAGAGATGATTATTTAAACAACAATAGTAGAATTTAGATTAAATGTGAAGCACAATCCAAACAAACATTTGGGAATCCATCAACATAGTTCCATTGAAAGAGGCTAATAAACTTACAAGCTAACATTCAATTATGTTTTCTTATTGGAATTTTACCATTATACTTATGTTATAATCTATAAGAATGGAATCAATAGTCCAAAATATAAAGAGATGTAGGACACTTTCCTCAGAATTTCGGCTTAGATATCCTTGGTTACCTCAGTCACCTATAGATCTTCAATATCCTCAAGTGTTCCACACCAAAAATGCTCAAGAAGCTCTCACAAGAAGCTCTCCATCAATACTCCAAAATATATTCCCACAAGAAGCTCTCCATTGATCCACAAAAAGGAT
>JASDQU011025785.1:0-32137 GCA_032191745.1 Picea mariana
TAATGAGGCTACAACCTCTGTTTTGCAAGATGCAACTTGCTGAGAGCACCAGCTCTCTGTTTTCTCTAGCACCCACTAGAAGGAAGCACCAACTCCCTGGTTTCTCTAGCACCAACTAGAAGGAAGCACCAACTCCCTGATTTCTCTAGCACCAACTAGAAGGAAGCACCAACTCCCTGAGTGTTTCTAGCACCAACTGGATGGAAGCACCAACTTCCAATCATACAGGCACCAACCTGTATGACAGAGAACAAGAGTTCTCCCTTGCACCACCCTGCCACCCTGGTTTCTCTGGCTGCAACCAAATGGAAGCTACAACTCCCTGTGCTCAAGCACCCACTTGAACCTATGAGGACAAAAATCCTCCCTAGCACCTGCCAACCACCCTGAAATATAGATCTTTTCTATTGAAACTTATTACAGTGATATAATGTTCAACAATGGCTTACCAGACTCATCACTGTTCTGCTGCATTTCGTTACTCTTTCTGCCTCATTTCCTTCCTAAACACATCACTTGCACTGTCTGTTCTTATGCCTTTTATGCTCTGTGCGCCATACCCATTCATTGCACATATCCTCTTTTGTTCAATTCAGTTG
Organism: Picea mariana; assembly: GCA_032191745.1. Taxonomy (NCBI): domain Eukaryota; kingdom Viridiplantae; phylum Streptophyta; class Pinopsida; order Pinales; family Pinaceae; genus Picea; species Picea mariana. The sequence continues at coordinate 600 of JASDQU011025785.1, forward strand.
ATGCACTCTCCTTCTTCTTCACACATGAATCACCTTCACCAGCTACAACCACAGCAAAATCCAATAGCAACAGCAACAACCCCCTTCTCTTCTCTGTACTGTATATTTATAGCTTCTATGCACCTTGTGCATGCAATGTCCGCAATGCCTCTGCATGTTGACTCCACGTCGTTATCCTCCACCTCTCGAGTGCTCTGTCTGATCATTATCGTGACTCTTCATATTTTCTGGTGGTTCGCCCCGCGTGTCCAGCATCACTGTATGTTATACTAAGATTCCTCAGCCTTTCTGGCAGTTTGAGACTCTTCGTCTTCTCTGTGACAGTTTAACTCACCTTCTCTGTTTCAGTTACAGGCCTCAATGCTCATCAACTGTCAATCACCTCCACGAACATCTTCATTCCTCTCAGAGACTCTTCACCTCCTCTGTCAGTCATCCCAAAGCGTCTTCGCATCCTCTGGTAGAAACCATCAATGGTTGCTAGCAGTTTCACTATGTCGTGCAACAGTAGCCCTTAGATCTCCTTCAGGTTAATCTACACCATTGGATGAGCTTTATTAATTTTTCCTTTAAATCAGGTTTCGGCATTTTGGCATTTGTGTTCTTGCCTCTCGAAGTCGCGATCCGTGAAACTCCGATATGGAGCTTATCTGGACTGACTCCTTCTCTTCCTGTGACCAAGGGCTGTGACCACAGCCTTATGCACAAGGCGCTTTCACGATTTCGCATATCGCAAATTTGTAATTCAAGTTACTTTGTTTCTTTTGTCTCTCCATATTGTGATTCGTGAAACTCCGCCACGAAGTTGAACCAACGGTCCAGATATGAACTTGTTTCAACGGCTACGATTGGATCGCGATATTGCATATCGCGAAATTGGGATTCTTGTTGCATTTTTTTCTTTTCCTCTTGATATCACGATTCGTGAAACTCCGACACGAGCTATAATCAACGGTCTAGATTCATTCTCGATTCAATGGTTGCGATTGCATCGCGATATCGCATATCGCGAAATCGGCATTCTTGTTGTCAAGTGTTTTTGTCACTTCAAAGTCCCGATTCATGAAACTCTGAGAAGGAATTAAATCAACGGTCCAGATCTGATCTCTATTCAGTGGCTGCGATTAAATCGTGAAATCGGGATTCTTGATGTCAATGTTCTTTGACAACTTCAACAATCGATCCTCGATGTCTCTCCATTGAGTGGAATCAACGGTCCAGATCAAATCTTGATCTGACGGCTCAGATTACATCGTGATTTCGCATATTGCGATATCGGGATTCCTGATGTCAATGTTCTTTGACAACTTCAACACTCGATCCTCAAAACTCTGACAAAGTGTCCATCTGCTGACGTCACACATGGATTGACACGTGTTGAATACTGTCATGTGTCACTCTGATTCGTGACTTACATGTGCCTGAAATGTTGAATTAGTCTAACACTTGTCATTACCTGGTTGTGCCACATGTCCCTAGCTGACGTGGTCTACTGTCGTGAGTTGGGTCGACAGTCTAGATCACATCTTGATCTGACAGTTCATGTTCAGTCGAGATTTCACACATCGCGATTTCGAGGTTCCTGATGTCAATAAACTTTGACATGACCAACTCTCGATCCCCAAAACTCTGACAAGCACTAGGATCAACAGTCCATATTTGTCCTCGATCCAATGGTCGAGATTATATCGGGGTATCGCATACCGTGATTTCGTGAGTCCTGTGGTAATTATTCTTTGACTTCTTCAACTCGCGATCCTCGAAACCCCAACAAGGAGTCGGATCAACGGTTCACATAACCCCTTGAGATGGACGGTCCTCCTTCGTTCTGGATTTTGTGAGCCCATTTTCTCCTTGCACTTTAAACACCATGCAGGTTTTCCCCCATCCAACGGTGGTTGGAACCTGTGCTCAGATCTAACTCCTGAGATCTATCCTCCTCTTCAACATGTGCTCTTCTTGTCTAAATTCAGATCTGCTGGTCTTCTTGAATATCATTGTGCTGCTGATCATCGCTGTTGTACTCAAGCCATCATCACTGTTGTACTTTCCATCAATAAAAAGCATACGCTGGCTGTAAAACATACCAAACATCCTCTGCACTATCTCTTTTGATCTTATCGAGGTTACTCTGCAGCTTCTTCCCAAAATACTTCTGGTGCCCGTCTATTACATTTTTCCTGTGTTCATGCCATCTTCATTGTTGTTCTTGCCATCAATGACAAGCATATGCTACCTGTTAAACATTTCCAACATGTCTCTCCCTTCTTTGAATGCACACCATACGTGCTAATTGACTAGTGCGTGTTGAGGTGGAGTGATGCTCTTGCATCATTATGGCATTGATTCTCTAGTCAAAGATATCTCCAAATATATGAACAATGAGGGTCAAATGTTGGGATGTATATGTATCCATTTGGGTATCTATATATTATATCCACACATCCTTCCAACTAAGGGGGAATATTAAGTAAACAAATTGCAAGACACTTACATGCTCTTTTTGGATACCCATCACCCACCCTTTCAGGATCACAATTGATGGCTCTCATTTCTGAAGGTATACATGAACAAGTTCGATTGTTTCAATCCCTCGAGTCAATTCACTCAAATGAAAAATTGTTTCTCTCTCCATGGAACTAATAATGACCTACATAAATAAAAATAATGGGTTTTATATTTGGATGTAGAACATTGGAAATGGTCACATTGGTATAAGAAATCTTATGGAGGCTACATTGATTAGTCCTATTTTGTAAAGGTCCTTTACCCTAATTTTGTATGTGACATTCACTCTAAGATTCCTAACAAAATTACACCAAACAAGAATAGCAATTGAATATATTATAGCCTTTGACAAATTGGAAATTTGCATATAGGGCATATATGATTCCTTTTGTAAGAATGTTTCATCACTGGTATTAAGGAGGCTATTAAAGAACATGTCATGATGTAACACCCAACAATATGGTTGGAACATTATGAAAGAGATAAATAATATGGTGATCGATTCCCAAACCAAAATATTTTCATTTATTACTCACACTGACCCTCCCATGGAAAATACCCTAGGCCCTCTAAATCTCATCCAATTAGAGTCCAAAAGTTTCCTCTCAAAGACATGGAAAAATGTCAGTGCCTTAAAATTTTCTATAATTGTGATGAGTGATATTTCAAATGGAACAAATTTAAGTAATATAAACTATTTCAAATGGATTTGTTCCCAGAATACCACTTATAAGACATCTTAACAGAAGACACTCTTGAACCAGACTTGTAAGATGCCACCCCTCCCACATTTGATGAACCCACCATGCAAGATCCTTGTGAGGAACCCCAAATTTTTCTTCATGACTTTTCGTGTTTCACAACACTCAAAACCTTGAACTTTATTGGTTACATCAAGAACCACAAAGTGATTATATTGATTGATAACAACGACACACATGATTTTATTCATAAGATAGTGGCCACTGAAACCCATTGTTAGGTTCATGATATACCTAGTTTTCAAATTATGATAGCCAATGTTGGTTTGATGAAATGTGGTGCCTTATGTTAAAATGTGAAACTCCAAATGGGAAAGTATCAACTCAAAACCCACATGTTCACTATTGAAATGGATAGTTTTTATGTATTTCTTAGGGTAGAATGGTTATGCACTTTGGGACCTTTCACAATCAATTTCAATGACTTATACGTGAGCTTCACTAAGGAAGACCACAAACATACCCTCAAGGGGATAACATAATATTCCCTTGAAAATATCACCTCTCATTGTATGGAGAAGTTATTGAAGAAAAAAAACTCAAACATTGTTTCATAGTTCAATACCATACATGTAGTTGACACCCTATTATAGGAGATTCACCCTGATCTAAAATTGGTCTCCTCTAAAAATTAATATGTATTTGAAATATCTAGGGTTTACCACCCTCATGGCGAGAGCATGACCATGGTATTCCTCTGATTTTGTGTAGTCTACCATCTAATGTGCATCCCTATAAGAACCCTTATATGTAGAAGAATGAAATAGAACAAAACATTTGGGAATTATTGGATGCTAGACTCAAACATTCTATTACAAGCCCTTACTCATCACCAGTGGTCATGGTATTAAAGAAACAAGGTAATTTGTGCATGTGTCCTCATTTTCGAGCTCTCAATAAGTTAACCATTAAAGACAAATTCCCTATTCTAGTTATTGGCGATCTCTTGGATGAATTTCATGGAGCCAAGTTTTTCACTAAACTTGACCTTCGTTTTGGATACCACCAAATATGGATGGAAGAGGAAAACATCCTTAAGACAACGTTTTGCACATAGGAAGGCCATTATGAGTGTTAGTGATTCCCTTTGTCTTTTGGAATGCTCCATCCACATTCCAGAGCCTTATGAAATATTTTTTTTATCCTTCCTATCTAATTTTTTTCCAGTATTAATTGATGATATATTGATCTACATCAAAACCTAATATTCCCACAAAGAGAATGTTTATATATCCTTCCAACTCTTGTGGGACCACCAACTATTCCTAAAACATTCCAAATGTGATATTGGGGTTTCAAAGGTTGAATTATTGGGTCAAATCGTCAGTTAGTATGGAGTACAAGTAGATGCTAATAAATTTGTGTCTATGAAACAATATCCTCACCCCAAGACATTTAAGACCTTGTATGGGTTTTTAGGACTTACAAGATACTTTAGAAAGTTTGTAAAAAAATATGGAAAAATTATGTCTCCCTTCACTTTGTTACCACAAAAGAATGCCTTGTATAGAGAAAGGAAAATGAGTAGGAAATATCATCTTTAAATGATTCCATCTGCACCACTCTCATTTTAGTAGTACTATATTTGACTAATACTTGTGTTCTCAATATTATTCCTCAAGCAGAGGTCTTGGAGAGGTTTTGATGCAAGAAGTGTGCCCCTTGGTATTCACTAGTAAGCAATTGTGTGATTAAATTTTGGGTAAATACACATATGAAAAAGATATGATGGTCATTCTTCATAAAGTGGAAACTTAGAATCCATATCTCATAGGGAGGCATTTCCATATCAAGACTGACCAATATAGTTTGAAGTATTTTCTAGAATAGAGGTTATCATCACTAGAGTATTATAAGTGGGTCACTAAGATATTGGGGTATGATTATGAGATTATATATGACAAGCATAAATAAAATGTGGTGGTTGATTCTTTATCTAGGAAATTTGAGGAGGATAGATCCGTCTTTTCCTTATATTTACCCATTCTAGGTTATCTTGAGGAATCTCATCAAGGTTGGTTGATAAATTACACTATAATTCAACTCATCTAATGGATTTACGAACATCCCAACACTCCTAAAGGGTATACATGATAGAAAGATACATTGAGTTATAAAGTGTGCATTGTTCTAGTAAATAATTCTACTTTAAAACAAAGTTTGTTAGAGAAATTACATTCATCACCTAGAGTGGGAAAATTTGGATTTAATAAAACCTATGAATATCTAAGTGTTTATATTTTAGGAAGGTGTGAAGACATACATATAGGAATAGCTAAGTGCATGTCCTTTTCAGAAGGAATGAAAACAAACATATAGGATTTTTTGTAACGTATTACTCTTGTTGATGAAACACCAGTGATATAGTGAACGCTAGCGGAATTTCAAATGTTATTTATTCCAACAAATATAAGTATTGATATCTCTATGAATTTTATAGTAGGACTCCCAAGAACTGGTAAGAAAATAGTGATCATGGTGGTAGTCGAAAATCTTTTCAAATATGCTCATTTTTGTTCCTTATCACAGCCATTTACCCCCTACTTAGTTTCCCAAGTCTCCATAGATTATATTTTTAAGTTACATGGCATGCCTACTTCTATTGTCTCAGATCAGGACCATACATTCATGAGAGTTTTTTTGGAGTTTCTTCAACATCAAGGCACAAAGTTGAACATGAGAACTTTGTATCATCCCAAAACACATTGCTGAAATGAAGTGGTCAAAAAGTTCTTAGAAACCTATTTTTATTTCTTCACTTTTGAATAGCCACACCAATGGGCATAATGGCCTCCCCTTATAGAATGGAAGTACAATACCACTTATCATGGATCAACAAAAATGACACCCTATGAATCTCTCTATGAAAAAAAACCCTTGTTAATGAACTCTTATTTACTAGGCACCTCAATAGTTCATGTAGTGGATAATTCACTTCACACGAGAGAATCCATTATTTTTACACTTAAGGACATAATAGTTATTGTTAAAAATAGAATAAAACAACAAGCTAACCAACAATGCTTAGAATGCTCATTTGTAGAAGGGAATAAGTTGTTTCGTTATCTTCAACCTTATAAATAGACATCACTCAAATATAAAATCCCCTATAAATGTTCACCAAAGTTATATGGACCATATAAGATCATCTGACACCTTGAACAATTGGCCTACCAACTAGCTCTTCCATCCCACTCCAAGATTCATCTGATATTTCATATGTCTTGTTTGAAAAGGTCATGGGATGGAATATAAGGTGCAAACCAACTTTAAAAAGTAGGTGACAAAGGATCCATTTGGCCCTAGCCAAAATCAATATTGGATACATGAGAGTCTCAATTGTGTTTGTGTATAGTCTGAGAAGTACTAATCTAGTGGAACAATATGTAGCCAAAAGATGCCATATTGGAACCAACAATGATTCTGCAACAATTTCCTCACCCCCAACCTTTATGACAACATTTATTTTGAAGGGGGACATGATGTCAGGGTCCTACCCTAACCTCCCTACTTTAGGGTACTTAGGAGTTAGTCAATTGATGTATTTGGCCATCCTCTTTGAATAAGGCACATTGGATAGTAGTGATAGTTATCTAATGTAAAAGGGTACACCCTTTAAATCTCGTTTGGTAGTTGGTACTCATTTGTGATGGGACCACGAGTATTTAGGCTTTTACTATTGAGAATTTATTTGAAGAGACACGAGTCTATGGAATGCCTTGTTTAGTAATGTTGTATTTGTAGCTTTGATTAGTGAAATTTCACCCCACCTTAAGAGGAAAGTGGAACTTTCTTTATTTCTTTTGTTTATCATAATACATGGGGATATTTCACATATTCATCTTATTTTTTTCTTCATATAGTTTTATGTATTCATAATCTCTATATACCTAGTTTGTGTTTCAAGTATAAGGGTGAAGGAACACTACAATGGCCATCCTCATTGATTAGAATCCCATGAAATTCATGTAGATACAAGGAAAGTTATAGAATGACCATAATCAAAGGTGATCTATGTACTTGCAATAGTTCCACCTAAATATCAGGTATATGAAGGGTAGCACAAACTGCATTGTGAATTGTCTCAACCAACCTCTGACGACAACACTAAACGCAATGCTTAACTCTTATGGACATAATTTTTTTTGGCTTCCCCAGTTATATGATAGTGAAAATGCATTCACTATTGTCTATTGGACACTAGGCATAGGTAAACTAGTCATAGGATTTCATCCCCAGGATGAAATTTTATGTCATTCGTTGTCTCTCTTTGTTCCTTCAAGTAAACATGAGAAGTTGATATGAGAGCCAAATTATAATTGGGTGGAAAGGAAATTCAATGTGGAAAATATAATGGTAGTGCTATAAAAGTACTTCTACTAGAAAAATATCTAATGGGATGTCATCAAATATAACTAATCATATATGATTTTAGGGGCTAAATTTCGCAAATGGGATAATTTTCCATGGTTTTTCTCAAAAAACAATTCGCCAATCTCCATTTTTTCTAAAAATGATTTTCCCAAATTCATAGAATAAAAGAATTTTACCTTAGAAATATCCAAAATTTTATACAAACTATATAAAATCCTTAGAAATTTGAATATTTTTACAAAACTATTGCCAAACATTTCACATTTTGCATATTAAGGACTAGTACGATTAGCCCAGGTCTCTACATTTTAATATAAATTTCCATCCTTATAATTATATGTGTAACTAATCGTGCACTTTCTATGCCATTGCCAAACCTACCATAAAGAAGCATGGGTTATACACTTATTTTCCTACCATAGACAAGCTCTAGGAATTTATATCCATGAACTACATATCTAGACTTTATTCAACCAATCATGGTAATGATTGTGTATTTTTGGTTCTTGATTGGTCCTATAACATGGCCATTTTGACACCCAACAAGAAGAGTATCAAAAGGGAACCCATTACTATGATATTCTTTGATTGTGTTTGGGTTTATTCTAGGCTCCCATGGACCATTATATGGAGGAAATTTACACATTGGGGACCATTTCTTCCTAAAGGGGGGTGAATGATCTAGGTGGATATTTGATGCAAACCTCTCTTCTCTCCTCGGGGTTTCTTGACCTCCCGGTCTAGGATTGTTAAAATAATTGAGTCGAATCAGATCTTCGGGCCCCCTGCTGGAACCCAAATTGTTTTAACACAGGCCCCTTATCTCTTTAGGTGAAGGTCATATGAAATCCGTGGGCCCTTTTCCTGGAGCTCTTGGGAAATTTAAACTAATGGGCACTAGCTCTTTCTACTAGGCCTCTTTCCTCATATGACCTCAGTCTGTGAACTGGGGCCAAACCCTAAGGCACTTTGGAATTTTGGGCTTCGACCATTTCTACTGTAGATGAAGCCTTTTTACTCGAACCCCAAACCAATGAACTTACCAGGATGATATCTTCATCTCCTAATTCCTCTAAAAGCCAAAGGTTGTGATCCTCTTTGGAAATTTGGGCTTCGATGGTTTTAGATGCACCAGACTCCTTTTTCCCCGAACTCTAAATCGATGAAATCTCCTAGACCAGATCTATGGCCCATGCTTGTCCAACATCCAACGGCTACAATCCACTTTGAAACTTCTAAACATTCCAATGCCCTTTTTCCCTAAAGTAATTTTACAAGAATGTTTGGATCAAGTGCCACGCACTCATCTCGATCTACGATTGAGATTTTCCTTTGGTTCTATTTTGGGTAACTCGCAGTCAACGCCCCCTTGTTCCTCTTTCTTCCAGAGTGTCAATCCTTCGAAGTGACAGATCTTCTACCATGCATCCTTTTCCAATGGACGGCTGATATGGGCTTTGACACTTTGGCCTTCAGGGCTTTTTGTACCTTCACTCTTTGTTTCCTCCGAAGTGACTTTTCACCGAAGTTATCTATCACTGAAGTGACAGAGATGGCACCATGTGCCTACTCAATCAATGGCTAGGATTTAGCTTCTTACCATTTGGATCTTCAATCAAATCCTAGTCAATGCTCTAATTCCTCCTCAGCTTTCCCCCGAACTCCATGATCTGATGACACATGTCCTCCTTAGATCGACGGTCTTGATGGAATTCATTGCTTTGCGCTTCGAGATATTTGGCTTCATCTCACCCGTTTTTCTCCAAATTGTACGACCTCCAAAGTGAGGGATCCTCCAACACCTATGCCTCCTTATCCGATGGCTCAAATGAACTCCGAATTCCCTCCTTTAGGAGTTCCACCTCCACCTACTCCACTATCTCCCGAAGTGGTTTTTCTATGATGTGGGAGATCTTTTTCCACGTCTCCTCCTTCACAAATGGCTACGATTTACTTCGTAACTTCGGGCTTCAGGATTTTTGCACACTCCACTCCCATGTTTCCATGAAGTGATCTTTTTTTGAAGTGTGCAAATGTCTGCCACGTGTCCCTTCCAAATCTAAAGGTATGGATTTACTTCGGCCGCTTCGGTGCTTTTGCTTCTATTCCACACAGATCTGTTGGAGCTTTTTCTCACGAACTCTCTAATTTGCTTCCACGTATCCTCCTTGATACCAACAACGTATATTCACTTTGCAGCTTCGGGCTTTGGGAGTGTTTCACACTCCACTCTCACTTTTCTCAGAAGTTATATTTTGACGAAGAATGTGGATCTCCGCCACATGTCCCTTCCAGATCCAACGGTCTTGATTTACTTCGCCTCTTCGATGATTTTTCTCACTAGAATCTCCCGGAGTGTAATTTCTTCAAACTTCTAGATTTTTTGTCACCTGTCCCTCTAGATGATGAACGGTCCTGATTCACTTTGAAACTTCAGGACTTAGTGAGTCTGCCTTCCTGTGCACTTAAAGAGGGTTTAAGTCTCCTGCACTTACCCAGATAAAACGATTGTTGATCCTTTGTGCCCTGATCTGACCGGTAGGATCTGTCCTTCTCTTGTGCGTTCTCCTTTGGGGTGTCTGGACCCTAATCTGATGATCCATATCGTGCTCCACAACTAATCCAACGACAGTTGTCACTCCTCCTCCTAAGCTTTTTCTTTCTCCCAAAATTGGGAAAATTTGTAAGTGTTCAAAGGTTTTGGCCCTTGAACCTTCTCCTGTGATCCTGGCTTCTTTGGGTCTCCTCAGTTCTTTTCCTCTTGAGCTTTGGAAATGAAAGTTTTCCTCAGCTCTGTCACACACTTGCGCTCTATGTGAAACTTTGCACTACTCCTCCTAAGATTTTAAACTTCTCAACCTCCTAAGGGTCTTGGCCCTGTTATTTCCTTCAAAGGTTTTCTGGTGTCCTCCTAGCATGCTTTTTGCTCTCCCTCTCGACCTTCCAAACTTGAACAAGTTCACCTCTGCGCACTCCTTGCGCTCGAATGAGCCTTCATATGGATTCAAACTTAGAATATTTTTTAGTAATATTCCTACACCTTCCTTGTGCCTTCTCAATGCACACTTACAGAGCTCTCCTACAGAGTGTTCAAAAAATCCATTTCACATGAGCCTCCAATGCTCAAACCTCAGAGGTCTTTGTCCCTTTGTTCCTCGAAGGGTTATCTATGCCCTCTTGGCAACTTCTACTCAAAGAAATCCTTGTTGATATTTTCAGAGTATTCAATAGCTCTATGGGTATCTTCTCCTTGACACCCTTCTCTTCAGAATCGAAACATAATCCTTTTGTGCACACTTTCACCAACTCAATTCCCACCTGGCAGAGCTCTACAGATTTTTCCAGTAACTCTGGCTACACTTTCTTCTATGTAGACTTTCCTCTAGGGTTTTCAGTAACCCTAAGGATCCTCCTTGAGAAAGTGAATTATTCTAGTGTGCCCTCTTGGCATGTTCTCTTTTGAACTCAAAGAAAAGATTAGATACACACTCGTTGCGTTGGCTACAGATTTCAATACTCTGGCATGCACTCCTTGCACAACATAAATAACCTAGAATAGTTTAACAAACTCATAGATAGAAAATTTGTATCCTTACCCTACAGATGGAAACCTATCTCATACAAATATACAACATATGCATAAATACACAAATAACATTCATAAACACATAGGGAAACATACATAATCTTATGCAGGAAAAATTGTTGTCTTTTTATTAATATGAATGTTTGTTTACAATTGTGTGAAGGTTGGATTACAACAGAGTCTCAACTCTCTCCTTGGATTACAATGGTTTTTCTCTCAACCTTCAGTAGCCTCTAATGGGCATATGTTACAATTGAAAAATAAGAGGGGATCAACGATATTTTACCTCCGACTCTCTTAGTGGTGTCTAATCACCATTTACAACGCCTATCTACTGAGTCATATTACATTGAATGAACATCTAGTCAGAATCAGATCTAGATCAACCTAGATCTAGCCATTAAATGCGCTTTGATCTAGAGCATGTCTCCCCTCCTTGAATGCACTTTGATGTGCTAGATATTTGGTGCATTTCTGAAGTGGAATGATGCTCCTGCCTCATACTCCACTGCTAGGAAAATCATGAGCTCCTCTGATCTGTTGTTGAAATCCTCTTGGATCCCAAACTCTACCTTGGAGTTGTCCACTAGCTCCTATGCTTTTATGATGTTGTTGATGCCCTGCTACACTTAGAGGTTCTCTTCCTCTTCTCATATTCTTCTTGCTAGCATATCCTTGTGTTGATCTCATCGACAACCTCCTTACCTCCTATATCTCCTCTTCCATCTAACCTGTTGGTTGGCTCCTTAGCAGTCTTCTTTGTTGCACTTCCTCATGATGACCAAAGGGTAGATCAAATTGACCTCCCATGGTGTCTTCATCTCTTGTGGCACTGTCTTGCCACTTCACTGCATATTTCAGTTTTGTAGGCTCCTTACGAAGTTGTTTCTCAATGATTCCATCCAACATATTGACTTCTGTCATCTCTGTTGTTGGTACATCTCCAGCTTCCTCCAGCTGCTCTCCTGCTCCTGGATTTCCCAACCAATCCTCTAGCAGCTTCAAATATTTCTCCCATGGAGTGAGCAATTCAACTTTGTGCTCCTCCTCTTCTGTTGTTGGGGCAGATTCTATAGTTTTCTCTTTCTCCTCCTCTACGACATTCATTGTTGGTTGTCCTTCTGTTGCATCTGCAACACACATGCTAGCCTCTGCCTGGCTAGTTGGTAGGAATATTTGAATTCCTCCAATGATCATAATGCTCCTCTAATAATCCTCTGTCAACACTCTTTGTTGATCTGAACTCTTAATTGAGTTCATCTCTTCTCCCTTGCCCGGCAGGAAATTTGGGACTTCTCCTATGCCCTCCTGGTAGTTTATGAGATCAATTGATATCATCTCATTTCCCACTTGGAAATCTAAATTTTCACTACTGCCCTCCTGGAAGTTTGTGAGATCACCAAATGATCTCTTCTCCTCACCGTTGAGGCTCTTTCCACTCTCAGGTTCACAAATCTAAACCACTTTCTCTATGTCACTGAGGGTTTCATCTTCCCTCAACCACCTCCTCAACACTTGTTGCTACCTTCTGGCCAACAACTTTTGGACATGCCACTTTTCTTTCTTCTTCATTGGTCATTCATACCTCCAGCGTACGTGTTCCTCATGTTGGATATTTAATGTCAGCCTCTCCATTTATTCTTAGATTTCCTCGAGGTCTTTATCCACTTATGCCTTTCATTTTTGTTGGCGGTCTTCTCCTCGACCTCTTCTATGGCCTTCAGTAGCTAGTTTTATTTTCATGTCTTCAGCCCGCCTAGTTTTATGTTGTCTACAATGCAAATGAGAATATCTCCAGCTCTTCTTATTTGTCTCCTCTCTTCTTTTTCTTTTGTCTGCAAGCAAGATAAGGCTATGATACCACTTGACACAGACCCCCCTTCTCTCCTCAGGGCTGCTCGACCTCCCGGTCTAGGATCGTTCAAATACTTGAGTCAAATTGGCTCTTCGGTCCCCATGCTGGAATCAAAATCAATATAACACAGGCCCCTTATCTCTTTAGGTGCAGGTCCTATGAAACTCGTTGGCCCTTTACCCGTCGCTCTTGGAAAATTTAAACTAGTAAGTGCTATCTCTTTCTACTAGGCCCCTTCCTCATATGACCTCGGTCTGTGAACTAGGGCTAAACCCTAAGGAACTTCAAAATTTTGGGCTTTGGATGTTTCTACTACAACTGAAGCCTTTTTACCTGGACGGGATCTATGACTCCTGATTCTTCCAACAACCAATGAAAGTGATCTGCTTTGGAACTTCAGGATTCAGTGGTTTTGGACGCACCTGACTCCTTTTTCCCCGAACTCCGAATCGACAAAATATCCTGGACCAGATCTATGGCCCATGCTTGTCCAACAACCAATGGCTATGATCCACTTCAGAACTTTGGCGTTCGGGAGTTCTGAATGTTCCAATTCCCTTTTTTCCCAAAGTACTTTTGCCTGAAGCTTTGGATTAAGTGCCATGCACTCGTCTCTATCTACAGTCGAGATTGTCCTTTGGTTCCAATTCGGGCGACTTGTAGTCAATGCCCCCTTGTTTCTCTTTCTTTTGGAGTGTCAATCCTCTCAAGTGACAGATCTTCCACCACGCATCCTTTTCCATTGAATGACTCAGATGGACTTCGACACTTTGACCTTTAGGGATTTTTGTGCATTCACTCTTTGTTTCCTTCAAAGTGAATTTTCATCGAAGTGACAGAGATGACACAATGTGCCTACTCAATCGAAGGCTAAGCTTTAGCTTCTTACCTTTTGGAGATTCGAACGACTCCTGGTCAACACTCTACTTCCTCCTCAGCTTTCCCCTGAAGTCCACGATTTGATGACGCATGTCCTCCTCAGATCGACGGTCTTGATGGACTTCGCTACTTCACACCTCAGGAATTTTGGCTTCACCTCACCCATTTTTCTCCAAAGTTTATGACCTCCGAAGTGAGGGATCCTCCAACACCTATCCCTCCTTATCCGACAACTTAAATGAACTTCGATGCTCCAGCCTTCGGGAGTTATTCCTCCACTAACTCCACTATCTCCCATAGTGGTTTTTCTATGAAGTGGCAGATATTCTTCCATGAATCCTCCTTTAGGGACAGCTACGATTTACTTCATAACTTTGGGATTCGAAAGTTTTTCACACTCCACTCCCACTTTTCCCCGAAGTGTGCGGATGTCTACCACGTGTCCCTTCCGGATCCAACGATCTGGATTTACTTTGACCACTTCAACGCTTTTATTTCTGCTCCACATAGATCTCCCAAAGCTCTTTCTCATGAACTCTTTGATCTGCTGCCACGTATCCTCCTCGATATTGACGATGTAGATTCACTTCACAGCTTCAGGCTTCAGGAGTGTTGCACACTCCACTCTCACTTTTCCACGAAGTGCTCTTTTGACGAAGCACGTGGATCTCTACCACATCTCCCTTCCAGATCCAACAGTTTGGATTTACTTCATTGCTTCAACGATTTTTCTCATTTCTCACCTGGAATCTCTCGTAGTGTAATTTCTCTGAACTTCTAGATATTTTTCCACCTATCCCTCTGGACGATGGATGGTCTTGATTCACTTTGAAACTTTGGGACTTCACGAGTCCAATCTCCTATGCACTTAAAGAGGGTTTAAGTCTCATGCACTTACTTAGATCCAATGATTGTTGATCCTTCGCACCTAGATCCGAGGGATAGGATCTGTCCTTTTCTTATGCGTGATACTTTGGGGTGTTTGGACCCTGATCTGATAGTCCAGATCATGATCTGTAGCTGATCCAATGACAATTGTCGCTCCTCCTCCTAAGATTTTTCTTTCTCCCGAAATTTGGAAAATTTGTAAGTGTTCAAAGCTTTTGTCCCTTGCACCTTCTGCTATGATCCTGACTGCTTTGGGTCTCATTAGTGATTTTCCTCGTAAGCTTTGGAAATGAAATTTTTCCTTAGCTCTGGCACAGACTTTCACTCTACATGCAACTTTGCACTCCTCCTCCTAAGCTTTCAAACTGTTCAACCTCCTACGGGTCTTGGCTCTCTACTTTCCTTCAAAGGTTTTCTAGTGCCCTCCTGGCACACTCTACACTCTCCCTCTTAATCTTTCAAACTTGAACAAGTTCACCTTTTCTTACTCCTTGCACTCTATTGAGCCTTCAAATGGCTTCAGACTTAGAAGATTTTCCAGTAATCTTCCTACTCCTTCCTTATGCCTTCTCAATGCACACTTGTAGAGCTCTCCTATAGAGTGTTCAACAACTCCATTTCACATGAGCCTCCACTGCTCAAACCTGAGAGGTCTCTGTCCCTTTGTTCCTCGAAGGGTTATCTATTCCCTCCTGGCAACTTCTGCTCAAAGAACTCCTTGTTGAGCTTTTCAGAGTATTCAGTAAATCTATGGGTATATTCTCCTTGACACCCTTCTCTTTGGACTCGAAACAAAATCCTTTTGTGCACACTTGCACCTACTTGATGCCCACCTAGCAGAGCTCTAGAGTTTTCTAGTAACTTTGGCTACGCTTTCTCTTATGCAGACTTTCCTCCAAGGTGTTTAGTAACCCTAAGGCTCCTCCTCGAGATGGTGAATTATTCTGGTGTGCCCTCCTGGAACGTTATCTTCTGAACTCAAATTAGAGCTCAGATATGCACTCCTTTTGTTGGCTAAAGAGTTCAATACTCTTTCGTGCACTCCTTGCATAGCCTAAAGAACCCAGAATAGTTTAACAAACTCACAAATAGAGAATTTATATTCTTACCCTGCATATGGAAACATGTCTCATACACATCTACAACATATGCATAAACACAGAGGGAAACATACATAATCTTATGCAAGAAAAAATGATGTCTTTTTATTAATATATATGTATGTTTATAATTGTGTGCAGGATAGATTGCAACAAAGTCTCAACTCTCTCCTTGGCTTACAATGGTCTTTCTCTCAACCTTTATTAGCCTCTACTGGGCATATGTTCCAATTAAAAACAAGAACGGCTCAACGATCTTTTCCCTCTAACTCTCTTAGTGGTGTATAATCACCATTTACAACACCTGTCTACTGAGGCAGATTACATTGAATAAACATCTAGTCTAAATCAGTTCTAGATAAGCCTACTGCTAGCCATTAAAGGTGACCTTAACTCCTGCTTGTACAAAGGCATCAACTCTGCTCTTCCATCCTTACAACATTTAATTACTTTAATTGCATTTAAATTTTTAAAATTGAGGGAAAAATGAGAGGGTTGGTGCCTCTCCCCTCCTTGAATGCACTCTGATGTGCTAGATAGCTGGTGCATTGTTGAGGTGGAGCACTACTCCTGCATCAATATTGGTGGCCACCCATGTATTCCACTAACTCATAATTGTTCCACATCTTGGCAGTTTTACTACATTTTGTTTCAAAACCCAAACTTTTGAAACATTTTTTGTGCATTTCCCTTGCATTTTTGGCAATTGACATACATGTTTTGGTGGATTTCCAAAGGCATAGAACACTGATTAACATTTTTAATGGTCTGAGAAATTTATTAAATAGAGTTTCTATCGAAATTTTGCATCCCTAAGAAATTGATATATTAGCTAGTCTCCTAGAGGCCCAATTCCTTTTGACACATCAATTCCTAGAGTTAGGTTTTTAGATGTTTATCTTATTTTCATCGTAGAGAATCATAATTTATGTTAAAAGATGACGGATATTTTTTCCCAAATCCTTTGACAATTCCAAGTAGTGGTAGAGACACCTTCACGAATTAGCCCTTTTATAGGTGAAACACATTGAAAGGTACAAGTTAAAGTTGACATTCCTTTATTTCAAGGCTAAATGGACACAAATTATTTGGATAAATGGTTAAATTCTTTAGAGGGTTATTACTCTATTAAAAAAAATCTGAACAATGAAAATTTCACCTTCACACTCATTAAGTCCCTTCCTCACATCAAATAATGTTGAGATAATTATTATGAGAGACATGCCAAAGATGAGTCTATAACACTTGGGCATTTTGTTGATTCCCTCAAGGAGGAATTCTACTATGTTTGAAACTATGATGACTAGTTCATGAGACATACAACTCTATGCTAGGGGAGAGATTAGAAATGGCTAGAGTACGACAACATCTTTCATACCTTGTGCTCAAGTCTAGGTATCAGAGGCTTTGAGTAGTACTTAGTTTTGAAGTACTGTAGTGACCTATATAGGTAAATCCAAACATATATGGAATTTTTGGACATCTCTTCATTGAGATTTGCTTACCAATATGTTGTCAAAGTCAAGAAAAAATTCAAGTAGGAGAATAAGAAAGAGTTTGGGTCTACAAATCAACCATAGTAGAAGCATGCCTAATTCACAAAGAAAATGACAGAAAAAGGATAGACAAGATCATGACAACTAGTCCAAGCCATAGTAAAATAAGAGTAGCAGGAATTGGAAGAAGGACATTAGAAAGTAGTGTGAGTTCCACAAAATCCCTTGGCACAAAACTGACAAATGTCATTCAAGGTAGTCAAATTGCTAGTTGAGCTTAATGCCTCAAAGTAAAACTCTAGATCAAACTTTGATCTATATATAGACAAGGGAAATAATATCATTGATGTAGAACCTATTGCTACCATCACAACCACAAAGGTCTTATTAGAAGCGGTAGAGGAGCTTGAGGAACATGAGTGCCTTGTGGGTGAAGGGGACTCCACTATATTTCATTGTTGACAATGATAGCTAGAAGAAAATGATATTAGATAATGCCATTAAAAGATTTAATTTTCTCACAAGGCCACACCCAAACCATACACCTTTAGTTGGCCAAGATGGAGATGATACATTCACATTAGTTAGCAATGTTTCCCACACTACAACAACAATCCCTTCAAACATGAGGTATTGTGTGATGTTGCCCCACATGAAGTTTGTGATGTTTTTTTAGGAAAACCCTATATGTGGGAACATCATGTTGTTTATGAGTCCAGGATGCATACCATCATTGTTATTTCGGATGGTTATCTATATAAGGTACCATAGGTAGTTATGTCTACCATATTTTTATTAGTCTCAATAAAACAGTCAAGGAAGGTAATATGTCAAACTGAGAGATTTTTACTTTTCATGTTTCATTTGGAAGGTGAATGGAAGATTACTACAAATTCCATGACCTCTACATAGGGTCTCTCTACATAGTAGAAGATAGCATAAGTAGGTGGACAATATAGTGGAAGAATATATAGATATTGTCACATATCCTATAAGGGTGTCTCTACACTTCCAAGTGAAGTGTTCAATTGATTTGATGCCTAGTTCTCCTTTACCTAATGTTCCAATATGTCGACTTTATATTCTAGAGAATGGATAAATAAAACATCAGATTCAAGAGATCATCCAAAAGGACCACATTCTATTGAGCTCCTCAAATTGTGAGAGCCCAATTGTGTTGGTGTAGAAGAAGGTTGGGACATGGAAAATTTACATTGATTATATATATTTGAACACAATCATAGTCAATAAAGAAAAACCGATATCCTATATCGATGATCTCCTTAATTATCTTAAGGGTGCCAAGTTTTTTCTATAACATTGATATGTAGTTAGGCTACCATCAAGTACCAATTCAGAAAATTGATGTATGGAAGATAACTTAAAATTATAAAGAAAACAGTTTTAAGTGGTTTCTCATGCCTTTTGGATTGATAAATGCTCCAAAAACATTCATGAGTTTGATGGAAAAAATATTGTGACTATTCATAAACTCTTTTGTGATTTTATATTCATAAGACATCCTTATCTTTAATCAAACTTAGGAAAAACATTGTATCACATTCAGTAGATCTTGATCACTTTGTCGTAGCACAATTTATATGCCAATTTGAATAAATGTCCACTAAAAATGTAGAGAATTCAGTATCTAGGA
The DNA here is from genome assembly GCA_032191745.1 of Picea mariana. Classification (NCBI taxonomy): domain Eukaryota; kingdom Viridiplantae; phylum Streptophyta; class Pinopsida; order Pinales; family Pinaceae; genus Picea; species Picea mariana. The sequence goes on from JASDQU011025785.1 coordinate 19,701, forward strand.
TACATCATGGATGAACATGGTGTGCATGTGTATCCATACAAGATCCAATTCATTCATGATTGGCTAGCCCCTATGACTTTAACAAATATTTGCAATTTTTTAGGCCTTGGAAACATCTAATATAGATTGGTGTTGGGGTTCTCTCATATTAATTGGAACTTAAACTAAGTCACCAAGGGTGGGACCAAATATAAGTTCATTTGGGTTAAGTCATGTTGTAGTCCGGGCAATTGAGGCAAGCATTCAAGAGAGACACTACATTGGAGCACACATTCCAAGAAAGAAGGAGATAAATGTGGGGAAGGAATTTCATTCCAAGTTTGTACTCCATATTTAGGGTTATTTATACAATAGGTAAATGGATGGAGCAATTGCACCCACTCCAACTAACCCTTTGTTTAGTTACATTTACCACTTGTTACATATATTTTTACCTTATTACACATTATCATGTATTATAATGTCTAATAACATATATGTGATGACTATTAGGGCCTAAGACCCCCCCTCAACATATCCCCCACACTCAATTCCTTCCTCATCCCAAGAAATCATGGAGATAACTAATTACATGTTACTCTTTAGCCTTCATCTTCAATATGGTAGATGTATGTGCAGTTAGTGAGTCTTGCAATGCTTTGCTCCCACCTAACAATGGTCCTATTGATCCTATTATTTCACTTCTCTCTAGTTCCTTTGGAGTGGTGAGTGGTTTGTCCTGGGCTCATATTTCCCCCGCAAACACCCTATGGTGGAATATTATACTTCAACCAACTTACCATTTCTCTTCTTTCTGGCTTTCGAGGTCACAACTCAGGAACTATTCTGCAACTTTTTCTACCAAGGGGTTCCATCAATTTAATGGTTCTTGTGTCATCATCTCATCGTTTAATCTCTCGTGTGTGGGTGTGTGTGTGTGTGTGTGTGTGTGTGTGTCTCGTCATCTGATGTATCTTTCCTGAATGCCTTTAACTGTTGCCAACATGCTCATCATCTGTGTTCAATATTTTACTACTTTTCTTTGCTTCTCATTAAACTTGAATGTGCTTCTTTTTTATTCCTAATCTCTGGGAATATATGGAGTCTGCATTTGATATTATATGGAGGGGGACTTGACTACAACTTTACATGAACAAAACAAATTCAACTAAATATTGTGAATTGAATATCAACTTGCGTCGATGAAGAACCGATCTTGTCAGCTAAAGACTGACTTACATTACATTAGTCTAGGGGATCACCTGCCTTTGAAATACGCATGTTTAACCCCCTCCTTTCTTCTTTCACCCCTCCTTTCTTCTTTGACTAATATCTTCCAATATATTTTAAAACTAATACAATCAACAATATATGTTTTTACATTTCGACTAACAGATTCGAATAGAATAAAATTTGAGTCGAGTTGAGTCGACTTGACCCTGACTCGACTAAACACTCCAACTTGACTGGACTACAAGCTTGACTTAGCTATGAGTCGAGTCGACTATGACTAGAGTAACACACTTAAACTATCCATATCCTTCACGTAATATTTCTCATGTGGTTAGATTTCAAAAAAATTCTAAAATTCTTAGCATGGTATCCATTACTCCATTTGCTTTAATGATTCTTCATTCCACCAAAGTCTTCTTAAAAGTTCAAACATTATACAAATTTTGTTTCCCATATTCTCGACAAACTATCAATATTGTGTAGTCAACTTAAAATCACCCTTGTTGACTCGGATTTGGTGGCCTCACAGGATGTGTAATTTAGTCAATTGCTTTCTAGTTCACTGGACGTTTGCTCACAAAATATTTTTCACACAACATAACTTGCTCTTGCACCCAAACTTCATTCGGTTGGTCTTCTTTAGTCGATGTGTTATTGTTTTCTACTCATCGATATGTATTGTTCTTGTCTTGTCATCGATATTTACGTTATGATGTGTCCACATAAGATCTTTAAAATCTACGTAACCTCAGCATTTCATACAAAATCTAAAGCTTTGTTAAATCCACAATCATCCGAAGGAGTTTCATGGAAAAGAAGAAGTAACTAGGGTTCGTTTCAAAAAAAAAACCCAAGACAAAAATCAACTCAGCACATGGAGATGAAATCCAATTCGACTAGGTCGACCGGTTTATCCACAGCTCTCCTGGTTGATCCACAGTTTTGTATTTCTTTGTTTTCCACGGTGACGACGCTGGGAAAGAAATAAAATACGCCATTTCCTCCTCTCCTCCTCTTAGGATTCAAGGGCTTATAGAACACGATGGCCTAGAGTATGGTGCGTATATGTTTCCGCACTCGACCAACGTTCATGATGCACTGCCATCATGCGGATCGCACAACGTCTATAACCAGTAAGCAAGGGGATAAATCATCCTTTCCTTATTTATCTTTTGACCATATAGTGGCTTTTAGTCTCGATCCATAGAGTGATTTGACAGTCGATGTTACTTCTCCCGAGGCCTACCTTCCTAGGATTCTGTCCCAGTTAACCATGCTCTGCACCTCAATTTGATTCTTATGTTAAGTCTCCATTGCATTCGACGAGAGTAATTTGAGGCCCCCTCAACAAGTCACAACTAATATCATTTCAGGATTTGAACCACCATATTTGTTCAACGTCAATGCTCACTCTCTCAAACTTGCAATAGTCATTTGAGATTGAGACAAGTTATTTAGATTATGCTATATGTGTTCTATCATAATGAGACACTCTCCAATCTAGTTTGCATGTACCCTACCTATGAAAAGGATATGTACTCCATTGTGTAGACTTGTAGCCAATGGAAGCATTACATTTTGGAGAAGGAGGTGATCATCCACACTAATCACAAGCCCTTGCAGTTTATGTAGACACAAGGAAAGTTACAAAAATTCCACCATCAAAAGTGATCCATCTACCTACAATAGTTCTACCTAAACATCTTATATAAGAAGGGTATTGTAAATGGCATTGCGGACTATCTCAATTGAATTCATTGTTACCTATCGAACATTTGGCATAGGTAAACTAGTCCCATACTTTCATCTCTAATATGGAATTTTATGACATTTGGTTCATCTCTATGATTCTTAGAGTCATTAGGAGAATTTTATTCGGGAGGCACACTACAATCAAGTGGTAGGGTACTTTGATGTGAGAACATAATAGCATTGTTACAAAAGTAATGCTATTTTCCAAAGCTCTAAAAAGATGTTAGTAGGTATATCTGATCATGCACTACTTGTGACATTTCCAAAGTTGTCCTTAAGAGGTAGGGGTTGTACACTCCTCTACCTACCCTAGTCAAAACCTAGGAGTCCATCTCCATGGACTACATGTCTGGTCTGCTTTCAACAAATTGTGGCAATCACTGTGTATTTGTGGTTGTTTATCAGTTTTTTAATATGGAAATTTAGACACCTTGTAAGAAGAGTATCATAGTATATCCCATTGATAATTTCTTCTTTGAGGGTGTTTGAGTTCATTTCAACCCCCATGGACCATTATATTAGATATGATATTAGGTTCCTTGGTACTTTATAGTTAGTCCTATGGCCACTAATGGACAACAAATTGACTAAATTGATTTCCTTCCACCCACAAGCTTATGGACATATAGAGATAGTCAACAAGACTATTATGAATATACTAAGAATTTACAACTCCAAAAATCCACTCAAATGGGATGAGATCCTTCCTTGTGTTCATGATAGCTACAACATAGCCCTTCATAGCTCTATTGGGAATAGCCCTTTTAAAGAGTGCTTGGGGTTCTAGACATTGGCTCTAATTGATGTATCTCTACCCATTGCATCTACATAGGAATAACCCTCCCATGCTCAAATTGAGGTTAAGTGAATAGCCAAATTTATTGAATGGACCCAACACAATTAATGCCAAGTTCATGATATTTTGTAGAAAACTAATCCCAAGTACAAGCACCACCATGGTCAACATCAAATTCCACACAAGTATCAAGTGGGAGATAACTTTTGTTTGCATTTGTAGAAAGAGTGCTTCATAGGAACCCATCAGAAGATCCATCCATTCCGATATAGGCCTTATACCATCACCAATGTTATGGGTGATAATTATTTTGAGTTAATAAATCTCTCTATCTTTATCTTGCACCCTATATTTAATGTAGAGCTTCTTCAACCATATTTTCCAACTCTCTTGGAGGCCTCAGAGGTGTCCAAGCACGGCACCCCTACATATAACTCAATTCTATTTGTAATGAAAAGATGACAATTGATGAGATCGTAGACACTAAGATGAAGGGCACCCACCAACAAAACATCCAACTTTATTGAGTCATTAAAGTAGGGTAGTTCCTTCACTAGGGGAAGTGGCTCACCAAGACTCAAATTCAACAAAATTTGCCGCATATAATGGAGGGACATGACTTAATGCATACAATTTGTTCTTATGTAGGAATAATTGATCTAGGTGGATACTAGTGGGTACCCACTTGTTCCACCGACTCATAATGGTTCCACATCTTGGAAATTTTACTTTAGTTTTTCAAGTCTCAAACTTTTGGCACATTTTTAGGCATTTCCCTTTCATTTTTGGTAGTTGGCATAGACCATGAAATCTTTGAATGCGTAGCATGCCTAAGAAATTCCCTAGATGGAGTTTGTACAAAAACATTGCACCGTAGAGAAGTTGATGGATCAATTAGCCTCTCCATGGCCTATAGTTTTGTTGCCACATCATTTCCTAGGGCTACAGTTTTGGATCTTTAGGTTTTTTGCATATTATGGGATCATACTTTATGTTAAAAGAATTTTTTTGGCACTTGTAATCTATTTTTATGAATGAGTGTAGTCGACGCATCTCTCTTCAAAGATAAGTTACCACCATTCTAACTAGTTTGTATTGCCTTGCATTTTACAATATTTTTCCATTTCACTCATTCATAGAATTTGAGTTTTGTTGTATTATTATGCTCTCTACAATATTTCTTTGTTTATTTCCATTTATATTTCTATCATCATTTCATTCTCTACATAATTTAAATCACAAAACCATATTCTATGTTCTATTTTAATGTTATCTAGTTATATCTCTGTAAAATAGCCATTTTCATTCCTTAAAATCAATTGACTATATAAATGACTTAACAAAAATTAACAAGTGAACATTAATAAACAAATTTTTTTGTAAGTTATCCTTTGTCTTTATATTATCATAAAAAATTTATACAAAAACTTTGTTGTTGGTCTATTGCTTGGGAAACCATACCAACAACAATGCACTAATTTATCGATGAGTTTATGAAACTTATTTTTATTAAAACTATAAAACTTTAGAAAATATAACCTATGATTATCGGTTCTACAAAATTTTAGTTGTTTCCTATCACCTAAAGAATGGATATGAGGTAGGGTATGGACACCCAAGCCTCCTATTGCTACATAGACTAAAAAGCATCAGAAATTAAACAATTGGAGGACAAACCTTAGTTATAGGCACCTCAAGTTGAGGAAATTCCACGATGGTCAAGTACATGCCAACTAGCTTATCTGCTAACAGGTTCAATTTATGATCCAACAACTTGATTTGTAATTGCACATCATCCCATTGTAGCAAGATCTCTCTGTGTGCCCTGTGTTTCTCAATCAGGAATCGACCCCTCATCATCTTAATGTGTCAGTAAATGTATATGGTCTTCAAGTACTAAGATTCACAATCTCGTGTGGTGCTTAGATTAGAATCTATGAACCTATTGAATGCACCACTTTATCATTTGGAATAAAATGCTTCAGGACTCTAGCATCTGCTCCTTCTAGGTCTATCTCAAGTGTAATCTCTGGCAGGGTGTGGGCATGATAGGCTTCGAATGAGTCCTCCAGCACAGTGATGAGCCTCGAACCAGAATTGCCTCTGGAACGATGGAAAGAGCTTCCTCTGGAGTGGCGAGAGGAGTTGTCGTGGGACATGAATGCAGTTGGGACAAGTGGGAACCACTAGACACTTTACACGAGGGGAGAGTAGGGTTCGAAAGGTGGTCAGGGAGAGAACAATTTAAAGGGGAGCATAGGGAAGACATGGGAGAGAGACTCGAAAGAAGGCATCGGGGAAAATATAAAGGAGCAACCACCTTGTTAGTGAAATGGAGAATCGAGACCATAATGAGCCATCTCAAGGGTCGTATATGCCATAATTGCAAATGAAGGAGCTTATGGAGCTTGGGTCATGCTGAGGGTGAGCCAAAGGATCCAAATTTACAAGGTGAGAGCGTCATCAGATCAAAGCCGGAGGTGAATTGATGTTCAGCAGAGGAGGTCAAAACGAGCGTGAGAGTGGTGAGTGGCTAGTGTCAACGGTCGTGGGTGACAGGTGGCGGCCCCACGGCCGAATGCTTCCCTATCACCCGATAGGGAGGAAGTGAACATTAATAAACATAGTTCGATTTAGTCATTAATATATGTGTGGAGTCTAACGCTTTATTTCTCGAATCACACGAAAGCATAGAAAAATGATAACTTATTTTCTTTGAACCAAGAAAATTATTGCTTAAACAAGATCATGTATACTAATTGTTGGACAAACATCGTTATATATTATTAAACAAAACCAAAGAAAACGTACTCTAATAGTGGAGAATTCACCTCTTTATAATAGAGTGACTTTAAATATTAATTTTGTGTTAAATAGAGTTGTGTATTAAAAATACTCCTATTTTATATAAATCACTGGAGAATTGAAATGATTCGTTAAGTTTTGTTAATATTATTCACTTCATCACATGTGAGAGGGGGGACGAAACCCTAGCACTCTGAAACAACCTCTCGGCACACCTCGTTGCATGAATGAACGAACGAGTCGTGCAATAAACCACCTGTTACGATTTGGCACAGACTGTCCTTGGGTCTGATCTTTCAAAATGAATCCGGAAGAGGGGGGGAAACCCCCCTCGTACAACAATGTTACAGCTAATGATAGATCGGGAACAAGAGCAAAACGCCCATCATTCGAGCCGCCACTACTGCTACGCGATCAACTCCTTGCCAAAGAACAAGGACTCAGGAAGGAAATGGATGTGGAAGCCAACACGTCCCATCCAAAAGAACCTCGCAGGTGGGAGCCTGGCAAATGCATCCCACAAACGAACAAACCACCGAGATATCTCATAAGTTCAACGAGAGTGGGTGAACACACACAGTTCATGAGAGAGAATGCCCTCATCAGTAAGTTTCTAGGACTGTGGTCGTCCGAACGTGACCTAAACTGATGGATAAAACATTGGTGGAACCCTAAAGGAGACTACGAGGTTCAACTCAGCTCTAAGGGTTTTTTCACAATCATTTTGTACAACCCAAAAAACAGGGACCGAATCTTTGAGAGCGGTCCATACTTCTACAACTCGGCAGGGTTATTCTTGCGCTTCTGGATGGAGCGATTCAGCCCAGACAAGGAGGACTTCACAATGGCTCCAGTCTGGATCCGATTATACTCCTTGCCACAAGAGTTCTGGCTAGAAGAAATTCTTATGGGAATAGGGAACACAGTGGGTCACTACGTCAAAACATCATAAGCAACAAAGAAAAGGAAATACACTTCGTATGCCCGAATCTGAGTATACATGAATATCTCTAAGGCTCTACCGGGATCGGTAACTCTGGAATATCAAGATGGGGACTGGAAATAAACCCTGGACTACGAACATATCCCTTTCCGCTGCAGGAAATGCCATGAACACGTCCGCCTCTTCATAGACTTCCCTCTGAAAACCCAAGCTACCAAAGTCAATGATATCACATAGAAAGATGGCTTCACCACTGTCATAGGCAGGAAAAAAAACCCTCCTAGAAAGCAAAATCCAGACCCCAAACCCAAGATCTCGACCAAAAACTCCTATGAGATTCTGAATCAGCTACCAAAAGACGAAGAAATCCAAGATCTGCACAAAGAGCAGCAACAGGGTAAAGTAAAGAACCAAACCCCTTCCTCCTCTGGCCCAAATCGTTAAATCAACCCAGAAGAGAGGGGAGGCATAGATGGACACACCTTAATGTAGCTAGACGATCGATATCTCGTAGGCATTGACCTAGAAAAACTTGAGGAAGCTCTTAATCAAAAGGATCTGCATGCCCTTCCTGAAGAGAAACTCCAAAAGGTACATAAGGTTTTTCTTGACTCCTTCGCAAGATCTACAGCACACCTAGGTATAGTCACAAATCCAATCTCAAACTCAAAGAGGATACCGAGAGAGAACAAAAGAAGGAGACGGAAATCATCACATCAACTCATCAAGGAGGCGGGCAATCTTATGCTCAACTCAGGGCAGATTCTAAACCTCTTGGAGGGATACCTCCACCCAACACCCCCCTCATTATGATGAAGATCATCACCTAAAACATTAGAGGACTCAATGGTCGATCCAAACAAAAGATCCTCCAAGACTGCATCAAAGCAGAAAATCCAGATATCCTAATGCTACAAGAAACAAAATGTGTTGGGGCAGAAGCTGAAACCATCTTCCAGCACATTTGGAGGGGATGTGATTTTGTTCTTACAGATTCCACAGGGGCTTCAGGGGGTCTGGCCATACTATGGAACCCATGCAACATCACTCTGAGAAGACCTTTTTCCACAATAGGCGCAATAACGACCCACTTCGAGGTCACAGGTTCGACCCAGGAGGGGACTATCACAAACGTCTATGGACCCCAAAGCCAATAGGAAAAAGATAAACTCTTGAAGCAGCTAACCCACATCAAAACACTGCTGACCATGCCCAGCTGAATCTTAGGCGGTGACTTCAATATGATCCTGTCACTGGAAGAAAAAACAAGAGGGAGCAAAAGGCTTGAGTAGGATAGTGGTAAGTTCAAAACCCTCATTGATCAACTAAAGCTAGTAAACATTGAAAATAACAATGGCACCTTCACCTGGTCCAACCGTAGGTCAGGACACCAACACGTTGCCTGCCGTCTGGACCGATTCCTTGTTGCTGAAGAACTAATTGAAGTAGCCCCAAGTATGGAAAGTATTATTCTCCCAAAATCCAGGCCGGACCATTGGCCAGTTGCCTTCTGCCTAGAAACATGGGCAACACCCAAATACAAACCCTTTTGGCTTGAGAAATTCTGGCTCTCACACCCTGACTTTCATCATCTTGTAAAATCCTGGCGGGCTCAGGAAGAAATAGATCATGGTACATGCATGTACAAATTCCAGCAGTGCCTCAAAAACTTCAAGCAATCGTTGAAGCATTGGAACAAGCACACCTTTGGAAATATATTCCAAAGCATGCAGGACATAGAGAACAAACTGGCGGAGATACAAAAAACTTTCATTTCAGGAACCCAACCTATTGATCTAATGAAAGAGGAGGAGAAGCTTCAAGCACAGCTAAAGGAAAGGAGAAAGCAAGAGGAAATTCTGTGGAGATAGAAATCCAGGGTACAATGGCTCAAAGAGGGGGAAAAGAACACAAAGTTCTTCCACAGATCTATGGTGCATCCCCGACACATTAACAAAATTACTCATTTGGAGGATGGCCAAGGCAATCCAATAAGAGAACATACCCAAATAGAAGCATAGCTTAACAACTACTACCGAGACCTACTAACGGAAACCAAGGAGGATAAAACTGCAGCAATCAGACGAGTAACCAGTCACATACCCTCTTAGGTGACTCTTGAACAAAATGTAGCCCTGATTCGACCTATCACCCAAGAAGAAGTGGACCAAGCAGTAAAACATATGCCCTCGGGGAAGGCCCCAGGCCTAGATGGATTTACCACTAACTTCTTCCATCATTGCTAGGACCTAATTAGGGAAGAGGTTTGGCAGGTAGTAGATGAATCTAGAACTTCAGGCCAAGTCCTCCCTACCCTCAATGCTACCTTTCTCACCCTAATTCTGAAAGAGGAGAGGGTCACAAATCCTAAACAGTTCAGACCAATCTCTCTCTGCAATGTTATATACAAAATCATAACAAAGGTGGTTGCAAACCGCCTCAAACCAATTCTTCCCTTTGTCATATCCAAGGAACAAGCAAGGTACATAGAAGGTAGAAAAATTATGGACAGCGTCATACTAGCTCACGAGGTCATCCACTCTCTCAAGTTGACAAAAACTCCAGGTATGCTCATCAAACTAGATCTTTCAAAATCTTTTTACAGAGTCAGCTGGTAGTACCTTCGCTCCATTCTAGAATCCTTCGGCTTCGATCAGCAATGTGTAAATTGGATCTTAGACCTCACTTCCTCAGCCTTCTTCTCCATACTAGTTAATGGGGTCCTATCCCAACCATTCTCACCATCCAGAGGTATCAGACAAGGTGCCCCCCTATCTCCTTTTCTGTTTGTGTTGATGGCAGAAGGCCTGGGACGTTATATCAAGTCAACGGTCCTGGAAGGATCTCTCAAAGGCTTGTCTCTGCACAATATCCAACCGATACCCTCACATAGTCAATTTTTTGATGACACCCTCCTCATGAACACCCCAACCGCAGGAGAGGAAAACAAGCTTAACTCCATCCTCTCTGATTTTACAGAGGCATTAGGCATGACTCTCAACCTAGACAAATCCAAACTCTACTTCTTCAACACTCCGGCAGTGATCCAAACTCATATCTCTAGACTCCTGGGAATACCCAAGAGCTCCCTTATGTCCAACTATTTAGGCATTCCTCTAACTGGCGCAATAGCAAGATCCATTTCCTGGGACAACCTTCTTCTTTCCATCTCCAACAGGTTGAACAACTGGACCTTCAAACCCCTCAACATTGCATCCAAGCTGGTCCTGCTCAAATCTGTCCTACAAACCCTACCTACCTATTTTTTCATAGCCTTAGTAGCCCCCAAGCAGGTCATCAGAGCAATAAGGAACCTCCAACGAAAATTCCTTTGGCACGGACACCAACCAAACAAGAAGTGGGCACTGGTAGGATGGGACAATATCTGTACACCAAAAAGTGTGGGAGGGATGGGACTCCATGATTCAGGGAAGCTCAACCAAGTAATGGGAGCCAAAATGTGGTGGAGGTGGTTAAAGATGCCAACAGCTTTGTGGGCACAAATATGGAAGCAAAAGTACGCTCCTCTCACACAAGAAAACCAACTCATCAGACACAATGTCCGCATACAGGGATCTAACATTTGGAACACAGCTTGGAAAAACAAAGTTGTAGTGCAAAAACATGCCTTTTGGGATGTATGAAATGGAGAAAGAACTATGTTCTGGCATGACTTGTGGCAGCAACTCAAACCTTTAAGTGACCTGGAAGAACTTAACCCCCTCAGACAAGCTCTAAACCAAGACATATTTCTAAGAGTGAAATATTTTTGGAAACCTGCCGATCAGAGACTGCAATGGCGTCACTGGAAAACCTCTAATCAGGAGTTAATGGTCCCAGAGGACTTAGACCTGCAGGCCTGGAAACACTATGCAAGTCACCGAAAAATCCCCAATCGAGAAGGCTCGGATATTCTAAGATGGGGGCACTCCACCACTGGAAACTTCTCCGTCAAAGAAGCCTACTTCCTACAAGGAAATTACCAGCATTATGACAGTGAGAACATATGGAACAAGGTTTGGAATCCTATACTTTGGCCCAAGGTGTCCACCTTTCTCTGGCTTATTGCGCACAACCAGGTCCTAACCTGGGACAACCTCAAGAAAATGGGCTTCATTGGACCCTCAATATGCGTCTTATGCCATCAACACAAGGAAACCAAGGAACATTTATTCAACAGGTGTCCCTTCAGTCAGTGGATTTGTGATCAAGGAGCTCAAACAATGCATCGATCCAATCGAGACAGGAGCATCATCAACGATATGCTTGAAAACTGGGACTCGATCACCTGCAACAATCCTCTGCTGGCATACATTTGGAAACTCCTCCTAGGATTCATTCTTTGGCAAATTTGGAAAGAAAGAAATAAAAAAATCTTTCACTCCAAAGCCTCCACACCAAGCCTAACATGGGAGAAAATTGTCACGCTTATCAAGGAAACAATTAGAAGCAAACCATGGAAACCAGAGGACTTAAGTTGCAACCCAGCGGAGCAATTCATACTCCAAAGCTGCCAGCCTAACCTGACTAATCAAATGGCAATAAATGCACCTAAGCGTCATCATAGCATCCCAACCACCTGGTCCCCTCCTCCAACAGATTTCATAAAGATCAACTTCGATGGGGCCTCTAAAGGGAACTCGGGACTGGCGGGATATGGGGCCACACTCAGAAAATCCAATGGAGAGATCCTATGTCTGGTAGCAAGATACTTGGGGGAAACCACAAACAATGCGGCAGAGCTAACGGGCCTCTTGCAAGGTCTCCAAGCAGCAATTGCTAAACATTGTCACAAGCTCATCCTGGAGGGGGACTCACAAATTGTCATCCAATTAATCACCAAGATCCTCCATGGGGAAAACCCGCTGAAAATCTCACCCAGTTGGTGACTCTCAGGGTTGCTAGAGGAATTCGGAGCCCTCCTTAGAA
>JASDQU011025786.1:19556-30886 GCA_032191745.1 Picea mariana
ATCTCACCCAATCTATCAACTCTTCAACATCTAAATTTCCTTCATACATTGGGACCTTTATCTTGGCTCTGCCTCCCAATCTAACAACTTCTCTCAGCAAACGTTCTTCAGTGACATCCTCTCCAACTTCTTCGACTTCTACTACTTCACTCTCTGCATCGTTGATGTCTCCAGCATCAGGTGCTCATCTCTGCACTGCCTCCATCGCCTCTAATCTTTCATAAAGTTCTTTCATCTCCCTTTCTATAGCCCGATTGGCTAAAGGTGGTTCCACTCATCTCCTTGGTGGCATTGTGTTGATTGTCTGTGACACACAGAATACAACTTCAAGTTCTTTTGTCTCCTTTCTTTTGCATGTTGTCTGCAAGAAAAACCTCGACTCTGATACCACTTGATGCAGACCGTCCTTCTCTCCCAAGGGCTACGCGACCTCCTGGTCTAGGATCGATCAAGAAAATGAGTCGAATTGACTCTTTGGGTCTCTGCTATACCCAAACCCACTTACACAGGTCCTTTCTCCAAATGCGCAGGTCGTATGAGACCCGCGGGTTCTCTCCTGAGCCCTGTTCAATTTCCACGCAAACTGGGTGCTAACTCTTCCCAGGCTAAGCACCTTCCTTTCCATCACCACGACTGTGACCACTTGCCTGACCAACAAGTGCTTTGCAACTTCGCATGTTGTCTGTTTGCACATGCTCCAATGTAATGTTCCCAAGTCAATTTTTTCGCTTGGGAACACTAGCTAACCACTGAATTAATTGTTTCACTATTTATGTATGCAGGTTGGCCACCGATATTTCATCCTTAGGGTTATATTTAGTTATTCAGCACAGTTTATCAATATATATTCAATACAATGCAAGATCTCATCAATACACAAGATATGGAACCACAAAGCATAGATCTGACCTTTTTATTATGAAATAGCAAGAACCTGATACAATATAAGAGCAGATATGGGATAACATCAGATGTCTCCAAGATAGAATATATGGGCTACTACAAAATGCACCCGACAATACAAAATAAGCCTCCAAAGGTTGAATATGAGATGAAGAACCCAAATACAAGAACAAGGTTTACGTTCAAAACCCCTATGTCACTGGCACGTCCTGCTGGATGGATAAGAAGGCCAATATTTTGTCCCAGCTGAAGGAGATCTCAAAACAATGTCAAACTCCACCAAAGAATAGATCAGGACAAGGGAAATCCCTCCCGGAAGTCTGAAGCTCAAATACTAAGTCTTCCTCCTCCAATCTGTTGAAACCCTAATCCAATCTTTGCCCTCCTGAAACCCTGAAGTGCCCAATAATTCGGCCTGGATGAAGGAAGCCTCCAAAGCTCTTGAAACTCTCTAGGATGATAGATTGGGTTTTCACAAAACCCTAGGAGAAGTTTCAAGATCGGATATGAGGTAGAACTCCCTAGATCTGAGAATCTCTGAATCACCAAGACGTCCTCCTTCCCTCAAAGCCATCGCAACCTGTAACTAATAATGTAACCATACTAACTCCTCAAGAATACCTCCAAACTGATGAGCAAGGTCCTACAAGAAAAAYCCAAGTGCTATAATCTCTCAAAGCTCTATCAATAAGCTGGATCGAACTCCTCCTCAAGCAATGGTGCGTCCCTGTTGGAAAACCCTAACTGGTACGACCCTGCTACTCTCCTKAATAGATGATGGAACCTGTGATGAGTGTAGAATGGTGTGGGTGGAGTATTTCATCCTCGAGACCAAGCTTAGAACAAGGTGAGTGGAATATTTCACCACTGAGTTGTTCTCTAGGGTTTGTAATCTCAAAACCCTCAAAATTGTGTGCTCAAGAGCTCAACAAGAAAAATACCAAATATCCAAGATGAATGAAAGGTGTGCCCTAGACTTTCCTTTATACTTCCATTATGTTTCCCTGTTGAGTTAGTTTAACCCCTAGGTTCAACCCCTAACTCAAACTCCAACGTTCTAATTCTTCATTGAGTTACTTTTTTTCTCTTTTTCTTTTTTTCCTAAGTCAACTTCAAAATATAACATTAGTTTGGTTGACTTTTCCCCATGCTGTATGAGACTATGGTCTAGTGGGGATGCCTAGACCATTAAGTCTTCCGAGACCTCTCCATCAAGAGGTGGGGGACATTATAGTCTCCTCTGCTAGAAATTTCTTGTCCTCAAGCAATTCCAAACTTGTTTCCCGTACCACTTGTTCATTCTCCCACGTGGCATCCTCAATGGGAAAATCCTTCCATTTGATCAGGTTCTCTTTGATGCTTCTCTTCTGTAGATTCTTCTCTCGAACCTCCAATATCTCCTCTGGTACAAGAACCAACTGCCCCTCTTCATCTAGAGGTGGTAGCACTTCTAGTGGAGTGATGTGTTGGTCGATGGCCCTCTTCAGGTAGGACACATGGAAGACATTATGTATCCTGCTACCCTGTTGGAGATCCAACTCATAAGCTACGGCCCCTACCTTCCTGTTGATCTTGTAGAGCCCAAATAAATGTGGTTGGAGCTTCTCTGCTCCACTTCTTTTTATAGAAGCCTAGCTGTATGCTTGGACCCTTAGATATACTAAGTCACCAATCTCAAAAGTACGCTCTACCCTATGTTTGTTTGCTTGGACCTTATGTTGGTTATGTGCCCTCTGTAAATGATCCTTCATCTCCCTGAGGATATCTTAACTCTTTTGTACCCAATCCTATACCATCGGGGCCCTGTTGTCACCAAAATAAATCTCTACGAAAGAGAGCGGATCATAATCGTACAATGCCCTGAATGGGGTCATGCCTATGGACATGTGATGGGTGGTGTTGTAACATTATTCCCCCAAATGTATCCATCTGACCCATGCCTTCTGCTACCCAGACACATAATTCCTGAGATAGCCTTCCACCCATTTGTTGACTATTTCGGTCTGCACGTCTGTCTGAGGATGATAACTAGTACTAGGAGTAAAGGCCGTACCAACTAACCTAAATAACTCCTGCCAGAATGTACTCATAAATCGGTTATCCTTGTCACTAACAATGGTTTTGGGTAAACCGTGAAGTATGAAGATCTCCCTGAAGAATAATTTGGCCACCTATGTTGCACTGAAGTCTGTAGAAATGGAGAAGAAGTGTGAAAACTTCGTTAACCTGTCCACCACCACGAAAATACAATCCTTCCCCTGTGCCTTGGGAAAACCTGTGATGAATTCCATGGAGATTCTTTCCCATTTGTGCTCTAGGATGGGTAGGGGTTGCAGCAGTCATGTTGGGTGAGTGTGATCATCCTTATTCTCCTAGAAAGTAGTACACTCCTTGACATGATTCATCACATCCTCTTTGAGGCCCTTCCATGAGAACCTCTCCCTCATCTGCCTATATGTCTTCCCAATCCCTTGGTGCCCTGCCATCGGTGAGTCATGACATGTTTGCAACACCTTAGCCTTGAAGGCCGATTCAGGAACCAAAAATATTCAACCCTTATAATATATGATGCCATAAATGACCCTGAAGTTATCGTCCTATATTTTCCCATCTATCACCTGGCAGGTGAACTGATTTTTCGAGTATTCCATCACCAAGTGGTCCTTCCAATTGACTGATACATCTGTCATGGAATAAATTGATGGCCTCCTGAATAGTGCATCTACCACCACATTGTTTTTCCCTTTGATGAATTCAATGTCAAAGTCATAGGCTTGTATCTTGCTGACCCACTTATGTTGTATTTCATTCAAGTCCTTCTGTTCTAAGAAGTACTTGAGGCTGTTTTGATCTAATCTGACTACAAATCTAGCATCGACCAAGTATTGCCTGAATGTTTTCAAAGCATGCATGATGGCCAGCATCTCTTTGTCATAGATGGTGTAAATTAACTCAGGACCCCTGAGTTTTCATCTCTCATAGGCAAGAGGGTGCCTATTTTGCATCAGTACAACCCCAATGCCTTCTCTGGAGGCATCACACTCCAAGATGAAAGGTTGGCCAAAATCTGGTAATGTCAATACCGGACATGTGCTCATTACCTTCTCATTTTGTCAAAAGTGGATTGGGCTTATTCACTCCATCTGAAAGCTCCTTTCTTTGTTAGATCAGTCAAGGGTGCACAAAGCTAGGAGAACCCTTTGACAAACTCTGTAAGGGTTTTAGGTGTTGGCCATTCAACTATGTCCTGAATCTTCTCCTGGTGTACATGTACTCCTTTAACTGCGATAATGTGTCCCAAGTAAAGGACCTCTATCATTACAAACTCACATTTGGATTCCTTGGCATACAATGACTGATTCTCCATGATAGTCAAAATCTGGTCCACATGCTAAAGGTGTTCCTCCCACGTCTTGCTATAGATTAGAAAGTAATCAAAGAATACAAGGAGATGTTTCATCAACTGTTTGTTGAAGACATGGTTCATACATGACTGGAACATGGCTCAGGCATTGGTTAAACCAAATGACATCACTAAAAACTCATACTGGCCATAGTGACACCTGAAAGCAGTTTTTGGGATGTCCTCTTTCGTCATTTTGATTTGATGGTACCCAGAGCGTAGGTCAATTTTGGTGAAATAGACAGCCCCATGCACCTCGTCCAATAGATCATCAATCCTTGGTATGGGATACATGTTTTTGATTGTTTTCTTGTTTAATTCCTGGAAGTCAATGCACATGCACATCGTTCCATACTTCTTCTTGACCAACACCACTGAAGAATCAAAAGGGATGGAACTCGGCCTGATGTGCCCCATATCCAAGAGCTCTTTTATTGCCTTCTCTATCTTGTCTGTGTACTTCTTTGGATGTCTGTAAGGCATGGTGATGACTGGTTTTTCTCCTTCCTCCAACTCAATGATATGCTCAAACCCCCTGTGTGGTGGCACCCCTGGTGGAATAGGTCCAAACACTTTACTGTGTTTGTCAATGATCTCATGAATCTTTGGTGTGTAGTGAACCTTTCCCTTTTTTTCCACACATGCCGAAATCTTACACTCAGCTGCATACACTATTTCTTCTCTCCTGAAAATGGCCTCCATCCTCTTGGTCGTAACTACCTTGGTTGAGTTCCCTGTCATGCCTCAGAGAAATACCTTTTGTCCACCCTCCTCTATGAAAGACATCTCCATGGTATTTTAGTTGATGGTGATAGGCCCCAACGTACCGAGCCACTGTACTCCATGAATTATGTTTGTTTCAGGAAGGTCCATCACCTAAACATCATGTACCAAATCATGCCTACCCAATGTAAGTTTCATGCCTGGGATGTACCTATTACAAGGCATGGTGCTTCCCCCTACTACCTCCACCTTGAATCCTTCAAATTAAACCGTGGGTATATGCCTCTTCTGTATCAATGTTGAGTCAATGAAGTTGTGAGAGGCTCCCCCATCAATCAACACTAACACCTTCTGTCCCTGCAAGACTCCTCTCATCCTGAAAGTGTTGTACTTGGGCACCCCATTGATGGATTCCAACATAGCTCTCTCCCCTGCTGTACTATCATGACCTGTAGCCTCTTCCTMTGCATTTTCGRTGGTGTCTACCTCTATGTTATGGATGTGGTYGAAATCATCATCTTCTTCATTGTCTGATGTCACCTCTATGTAATGAACTTGGCCATGGCCCATGCATTTGTGGGATGGGTTCCATGTCTCTTTGCAAGTGTAGCATAGGTGTTTCCTCCTCAGTTCTCTTATAGTATTTTCGTCCATCCTACCTCTTCCCCTATCTAACCCCCTTGGGTCATGCCCTCCTGGATTCATTGGAGGTCTCTGGTCTCTACCTCCAGTGTTAAGGGGTGGTCTAGGTACAAACTTCGGTCTTGCAGCTGGC
Organism: Picea mariana; assembly: GCA_032191745.1. NCBI lineage: Eukaryota > Viridiplantae > Streptophyta > Pinopsida > Pinales > Pinaceae > Picea > Picea mariana. The sequence goes on from JASDQU011025786.1 coordinate 25,361, forward strand.
CCTAGATATTTCTTCCTCCATATCATGTCCTTCAAGTTGGTGGGCTTAAAATCCTTCACCCATCCATTCAAAGGTTCCATCAACCCCTCAGTGAAGAGCATCATGAGTCTGGATTGTGATACGTCCTTCACCATGACTGTTGGTCTCTTAAACTACTCAATGTACACCTCTGGAGATCTTGTCTGTCTGCGCTGTGTGAGCTCCTAAAAATGTAGCTCAAGATCCCCTTGGTCAAACCTATCAATGATTCTATGAGTAAACTCTGTGTATGCCACTATCTGATTGTGGCCTAGTGTGGTCAATCCATGATACCAACAATCGTGAGCCTTGCCATCCAAGTACATGGTGGAAAACTTGATGGCTTCCATCTCCCTCATGGGGTTAAGTTGCAGATAAGTGTCCAGATTTTGCACCCATGCCTGTGTTGTCATCTTAGTCGTACCATCAAATTAGGGAATCTCCATCTTCCCAGCTCTGCGCTCAAACTCATAGTTGCTCTTGTGGTTTGGCCTAGGTTTGTTTATGAATTTGAGTTGACAGTACTGATCTAGGGTCATTTGTCTCTGAATTGTCATACTTAAGTTGTTGTACTCCCTAGAACATCGGGCCATCTACTCCATAAAGTCATCTACGGGTTCATGATGTGTGGGTTCATCTATGAACGTGGGAAAGTATGGTCTAGGTGTAGCCCTGCTACCTGCCTGTCCATGTGGTGATCCCCCTCCATGGCTCCCCTCAAACTGATGATAAGGAATATGCTCTTAATGATAAATGTTTCCTCCATGGGATCCACTCGTCTCCTTGTTGTCATATGTCTCTGGACCTCTCCCCTTGTGAGTCATCTGCAACAACAGATCAAATATCCTTGTCTAGTTCTCATCTACCTTCCTCAAGGTCTCTGATATTTCAGCCTACCCCCTACGATTTGTCTCCTGATTTTCTTGTAAGTGGCAGACCAATGTACTCTCTGTCTAGACTAAGGACTTATGGAAATCCTGTGCTAATATTGCCAAGCCTTGTGGCTCATTGTCATCACCTGAACCCTCCATCTCGGCTTCTATTTCATTAGTTTGTTTCTTCCTTCGTCCCATATAGATACCACTGAACTTTTGCATGTGTTAATCCTCACAGGGTGGGAGGATCAAAGATCTGATACCATTGTAATGTTCCCAAGTCAATTTTTTTCGCTTAGGAACACTAGCTAACCACTGAATTAATTGTTTGATTATTATGTATGCAGGTTGGCCACTAATATTTCAGCCTTAGGATTGTATTTAGTTATTCATCATAGTTTATCAAGATATATTCAATAAAATGCAAGATCTCATTAATACACAAGATATGGAACCACAAAGCATAGATCTGACCTTTTTATTCTGAAATAGCAAGAACCTGATACAATATAAGAGCATATTTGGGATAACATCATATGGCTCCAAGATAGAAGATATGAGCTTCTACAAAATGCTCCTGACAATACAAAATAAGCCTCCAAAGGTTGAATATGAGATGCAGACCCCAAATACAAGAACAAGGGTTACATCCAAAACCCCTATGTTGCTAGCACGTCCTGTTGGATGGATAAGAAGGCCAATATTTCGGCCCAACTGAAGGAGATCTCAAAACAATGCCAAAATCCACCAAAGGATAGATCGAGACAAGGGAAATACCTCTCGGAAGGCTGAAGCTCAAATACTAAGTCTTCCTCCTCGAATCTGCTGAAACCCTAATCCAATATGTGCCCTCTTGAAACCCTGAAGTGCCCAACAATTTGACCTGGATGAAGGAAGCCTCCAAAGCTCCTGAAACTCTCTAGGATGATAGATCGGGTTGTCACAAAACCCTAGGATAAGTTTCAAGATCAGATCTGAGGTAGAACTCCCTAGATATGAGAATCTCTGAATCACCAAGATGTCCTCCTTCCCTCAAAGTTATCCCAACCTGTAACTAATAATATGACCGTAGTAACTCCTCAAGAATACCTCCAAATTGATGAGCAAGGTATTGCAAGAAAAACCCAAGTGCTAGAATCTCTCAAATCTCTATCAATAAGCTGGATCAAACTCCTCCTCAAGCAATGGTGTGCCCCTGCTAGAAAACCCTAACTGGTACAACCCTACTACTCTCCTGAATAGATGATGGAACCTGTGATGAGTGTAGAATGGTGTCGGTGGAGTATTTCATCCCCGAGACCAAGCTTGGAACAAGGTGAGTGGAATCTTTCACCACTGAGTTGTTCTCTAGGTTTTGTAATCTAAAAACCCTCAAAACTGTGTGCTCAAGAGATAAACAAGAAAAATACCAAATATCCAAGATGAATGAAAGGTGCACCCTAGAATTTTCTTTATACTTCCATTACATTTCCCTGTTGAGTTAGTTTAGCCCCTAGGTTCAACCCCTAACTCAACCTCCAACATTCTAATTCTTCATTGAGTTATTTTTTGCTCTTTTTCCCTTTTTCCTAAGTCAACTTCAAAATATAAAATTATTTTGGTTGACTTTTCCCCATGTTGTATGAGACTATGGTCTAGTGGGGATGCCTAGACCACTAAGTCTTCCCAGACCTCTTCATAAAGAGGTGGGGAACATTACAACCAACCCCGACTCTCCGACTTCCGAAATCCTAAAGTGGGGCCTAGCGCGTGCTAGCTCCTCCCTTAACCTTCGACGATGTGATCCCTCACTATGACCTGGAGCCGATCTCTTGTGCACTTTGCAGTTTCGCATTCCTGAAAGCTTTTGTTCACTTGTCCTCCTAATTTTCGAAACACAAAATTTGGGCTCCACCCATGTTAGATCAACGGTCCAAAACCCGTGTGATCAGATAGTTCTTCTTTCTCCTTCGCAAACTTGGGAATTTCTTAGGACCAGATCTACGACCCACACCTTCCTTCGATCAACGACTATGATCGTTTCGTGAACTTGGGTTTCATGAGCTTGCTTGTCCTGTGCACTTCCCAGGAGTTAAACCTCGTGCACTTATCTCTGGATCCAATGATTGGTTATCCATGTGCTCATATCTAACGGTCCATATCTAATCTTCTCCCCACGCTTCCTCTAGTCATTGGACATTAATCTAACGGTCCAAATTCCTTCTGCAACTGATCTAATGATTGTTTCCGCTCCTCCTCCCGAGATTTTGATTTGTATGACTCAGAAAGTTTCTAAGTCTTCAAAGGTCTCTACCTTTGAATTTTCTGTGAGTTCGTCTCTCGGACTTTGACTACACTTCTGAAAAATGTTATCCCTCCCGAGCTTGGTCTCGTGAAGACTTTGAATTCCCATGCACTCCTTGCATTTCATGGATCTCGATAACTCAGATCCAAAGGATTTCCTAAAGAGAAGTTCTTCTCGCTTTCCTGGCGCTCTCCTTTTTTTATTCTTAGACTTCTTGCAAAGTCCCTTCCACACTTAGTCAAATCTCGGATCTGTGCACTCCTTGCACCAGATCTTTACGCAAGGTTTGTATTCTTGTGGACAACTGTGCACACCTTGCACTAGTCTCTTTTCACTCCTTGCAAATGGAAAGTTTTGTGCTATCTCTTCTGAGCTTCATAATCGAAAAAGATCTCATTAACACACTCCTTGCATTCTGTGTGCAGACCTTGCACCACTCGACAGAAGAGAAACAATTGAAACTTATCCTAACATTCATAGTTCCATCTACTCATAATTCATTCATTCATTCATTCATGAAACACAATAAAAGAGAATTGCAAACAATGTCCACACTATGCATTGGGTCAATTTTCCTTTGTTATCTTCATTCAAAAAAAAATGGTTACAACTGAGAAAAAAACTAAAATTTAGAAATCTCCTACTAACTTGCAACTAGCCTCATTTGGGCGTACAAAATCTCTATTTATCTCAGAGGACTCTTAGGGTTCCCCCTAATTACTTTTCTACTTCAAAACCTATCCTGGTGGTTATCCTAGTGTAGTCRCAGTCCAAAGCAGGGGTGGAAATTCCCACTTCGCTCGCGATAGTTTAAGCGTGCCTCAAAAGATTTTTTTCGGCGTTGAGTTAAGGCGTGCTTCAAAATATCTATCGTAACTGCCAGCATTGAGATTWTGTACAKATTCCCAGACRCTGAGAGGTTCTGCTTCGTTTKCTTGCCAACGATGCTCCTGCATCACAATGACAAAGTTGATAAARGTGAAAACCCACCAATGTCGATTAGTAGTAGTTGTTAACCAAAGGCTTTAAGAAACTTTTTAATATCATTTAGGAGTTGTTGACATTGTTTGAAGGTTTGAGAAAATATTATCAAGCACAATTAGAGGCTTGAGGAAGCTTGTCCAAGATAGCCCATAGATATTGGTTGATAAATAATTAATGTCAAAGATTTAGCCAAGGTTTTCTTTGGGTCAATATTAGTTGTCATTATAAAGTTAGGATATTAAAATTTATTTATTTTTGCCTCATCGTATCCCTATAATGATCACAGAATTGAAGTCGTCAATGGGACCCTAGTACACATAGTCCATGCCTATGATAATTTTAATGGTGTGATGGTATAAATACCTAAAGTTGATATTATAGTGTGCTTCAACACAAAAATGACACACAATTGCAAGTATATGTTGGAAAATTTGTTCTAATTGATGTCAACTCTAGAAGAAGTTTAGAATCCCCAGAAGTGTAGTCATGAATCTCAAAGGTGTTTGAGTAAAAAGAGGATGAAGGAAATTTCAAATACATGCAAAACCCTCATAGACAAATAGTCCTCATCATGACATTTCCAACTATAGGTGGTATGTCACATGCTTCCTCACGATTGAGAAGTTATGCCCTCTTAAAGATGAAGCCTTGAAATATGGACGAGAATTTACAAGTCGGTCTCAAAATTAATTAAAGGAGAAAACATTGTTTCAACAAAAACTTATAGGTCGGCCCTGAAGCCAAATAAAGGAGGCACTTGGAAAAGTATAAATACACATCAAGAACCTCTCATTTGTTCATTCATCCAAGTGAGTTTTTTTGTGAATGGAGCTAGCATAAGTGGGTGTGCACTTGTGCTAGGAGGATAGGCGATCTCAACAAAGAAAATATGGCCTAGGATAAAGGAGTTCAAGGACAAGAAGGAATTTTCTGAGGTTATCCCTAGGTCGCAGTGGAGCAAGGCGTAGATATATGCGGGTCGTAGTGGAGAAAAGCACAGATGTCTGTAGGTTGGCAGTAGAGAAAAGCATGGATCTGTATTTTGGGCAAGTACAAGCTGACAAAATAAATCAACAAGTTTTTCAGGTGAATCTACAGTAGATCCAGAGAGTCTTGGAACTTGGCTATGATAGGTTCATTATTTTTTATACATATTTAAGGGTAGAAGTAAGTGTTGAGGTTTTGCAACTTCGGGTAGTCATTCTCCATAAGAAAGTACAAGAAGACCCATCTCTATCATTACAAAATCCCCAGGAAGAGATTGAAGACCTGGGAACAGAAGTCAGCCCCACCAATAAAAGACAAAAAATAATAAAGTAAATTTGAAGACCTAGAATGAGAAGTCGGTCCCACAAGAAAAGATAG
>JASDQU011025789.1:19089-29601 GCA_032191745.1 Picea mariana
TTGAGCTAGAGAAATCTAAAATAAACTCTAGCACATGAATCCCTAGGTAGAATTTCCCAAGGGAGAGAAATAGCTCTACTAGAGAGGGTTGTTGGGTAAGAAATTATGGTGGAGAAGAAGAAAAATCCAACAAAACATTATTGAGTAGAATTGTTGAAGAGTTTGAAGTAAGGAAGAAATTGTCAACAAGAGGAGAATTGCATATTTGTGAAAACTATAAGGAGTACCATGGCGCCAAAAAAAGGCACACGAGTGAATGGAGGGAAGAGTATACTTCGTATGGGCGTGGATGAAGTTTGGAAACAAGAAAAAAGGATTCTTGCATATTTTTCTTCTTGGATAAGGATCAACAAAGAGGAAAGAAAAAAAAATAGCTTACAAAAGAAAATATGAGTGGGAAGAAGTGTCTCCTGAAGAGACACTTCAACACTCATTTGGAGTTAAGAAAACATTGTCCAACGAACAATATAAGCTAGAGGAAAATAATTTAGCAACAGAGAAAACCTGTATAGAGTAACATTTAGGTAAGATTATGGTAGGTGGTTGAATTTTTTATTAGTTGAAGTAGAATAGGATCTCCATACTAAGGTTGGGATAGAATAAGAGGATGATGAGAACAACATCAATTGCATTCATGAAGAAGATAATGAATAATATGAGGTTTTAAAAAACATGAAAGTATATTTGTCATTTCATGTAGTTTGATTGCATGCTCGAGGAGGAAGAGGAAACATAGAGTGAACTTGTAGCTTTGTGCATGCAAGAAGGCTTGGAATGGAAACCATGCAGAGAAGTGGAAGAGGCACAAGTGAAATGGGTGCCCATAAAATTCACTAATTCTTTTGATGTCCCTTGTGTTTTTATTGTAGGGGATGAATTATAGAAAGGTGGAGTTGCATGCAAGGAGATGTCATAAGAAGAAGAATATGTGGGAAGTCTTTATTTCCTTGAATTATCTTATGTTGTCTTATTTGTAGGAATGGTAATCATGGGAAATGTTGCACATCAAAATGAAAAATTCATTAAGAAGAACCATTGTTGAAATGAACATCTCCCATGCCAACATATGATGGAAAAAGAAGGATATGATGGAGTAGAAGAAGGAATTTCAATAGAAAAAATGTTGCAACAATGGAGATTGTAGCCATGGTTGTAGAGATGGAGATTGTAGACATGGAAGAAGAAAATAAGGACTATGAATAAGTTATCATGCCTTGGGTGGGGGGAATAATAGAGAAAATAGGAGTACAAATGGTGAAGAAGACTCCTAATCGATTGTTAGGAAATAGTCAATCGTTAGCAAAAAATGTGTCCATGGAGGAGATAAAGATAACAATAAGAAATACCCATTAATGTCCATGCAACATCACATGGGGATGGTGTTTCTAGTCCTAATGACCTAAGAATAAGATGGATTTGCACTTCCAAGAACAAGTATAAAGAAGAAAAGTGGAATAGAATGAGTAGAGATTGACATGGAAATGCATTGTTCCATGAGAATGCATCTTTCATAAGAGATCGAATGTATAAACATGAAAGTTGTAGTGATTGAGATAGTGCCAAAGAACAAAACATGTAGAAGGACTCCAACTATTGGGCACGCAGAGATATTCCATTGAAATCAATTATGCTAATAGTTGTGACATCAAAATATTTGAATGAGGAGGAATGATGCATAGTTTGTGTATCAAGAGTTGAGAATAGCATAGGGTAAAGTAATGACTAACTTGAAATTGCAATGAAGTGTGAACGAGGTGGAAAATGTATTGTACATTCAACATATTTCTAATTTGAAAAATAAATTTATTATGGAGAAGGACATTGGATAATAATTATCCAATGGAGAGGATGATGTGATGTCCTTAAATAATTAAGTTTTGATGACTTTTCTCAAGGAAGTGAAGCTGGATGTAGAGGAGGCATTTGTAAGGGAAAAGGTGAAGGAAAAAATCGTAATAAGGGAATGCATAAAGAAATTTTTGGAGTTTTATTTCCCCATGGGATAGAGTGAAACCAAGAAGGGATCTATGAGCTAGCAGAAGAATATTTCCACTTGTGAAGAGAAAAATCAAGAATGATTGAAAATTTATACCTAAAGAAAGAAGAGAAAGATGCATGAATTATTGTTGTATATATGCCAAGCTAGCATTATAATAGAGGGAGAAACAACATAGAAACAATCAAGTTTTGGTGGTGGCATGCAACCTTAGCATGAGGTTGACATGATTTTTCAATATAACTAGGTAATCTAGTGTAGAATCATCCTCTTCGATATGAAACTAATGCATACACAACCCATCAAAAACCCAATTTGAAATTGGTTTCATTGCATAATAGAATGCTTTAGAGGGAGGGATGGGTTCCTATCCATATCATAACCAATCCTAATCAATGGATAGGATTCCCATAGGGTATAAAGGTGCCTTTTTGTTTTTCATCCATAAGAGAGACCACTAGAAGGCCATTCCTTTCATTTTATGGTTGTGAGAGTGCCACACTATTTGAGATTGAATTTAGAAACACTTTAAGTATGAAACCCAAAAAATGTGGAGGGTGGAAGCAGGGATGATTTTAAGGATGGAAATTTATATTAATATGTAGAAACCTAGGATAATTTTACTATTCCTTAATATGCAAAATTTAAAATTTTTGGCAATAGTTTGGTAAAAATATTCAAATTTATAAGGATTTTATATAGTTTCTATAAAATTTTAGCAATTTTTAAGGTAAAATAATTTAATTCTACGGAATTTGGGAGAATTGTTTTTAGAAAGAATGGAAATTGGAGAATAATTTTTTGGGAAAAACCATGGAAAATTATCCCATTTGCAAAAATTATCCCCTTAAATCATCTATGGGTGGAAGGGATATTATAGAGGTTGGCATAGAGGAAGGACCCATGAAGTGTTGAATAAGAAACCAAGGTCCTTAAATCCATCAAATAATAATGATAGTTTAGGATTTAATGGTATTCATTGAGCTTGGGTATGTGTATGACAAGGATGGGAGAAGGTTCAAACCTTCGTAGTGTTTGATGTGAAACGTTGAGAAGGAAGGTGATTGAAATAATAAGGAAACATAAGAAGGAGGAGCTTATGAAGAAATGGGAGGCACTCATTCATTCAAGCATGAGGAGGAAGTAGACGGGAGAAAAAGAAGGAGAAACTAGGAATTCTCTCTAAGCATTCAAGGAAAAAAATGAAAAGAGAAGAGGAAGACAATTGATGAAGGTGGTGCTCATAGAGAAGATAAAAAGAGTCAACCAAAGAGTAATATTTCCAAGGATATGAAGGAATGCAACTCCAAAAATGATGGAGAGAACAACATGAGAATAGTTCGAAGAAAGTGATCCATGAACTTGTAGAATGTGGTTACAATCATGGTTGTTAGGTAGAGCCACCATATAAAAGAGACAAATTGCAGATCTAGTTAGTGTCTAGGCATATTCTCTAGAAGGAAGGTTGAGGAAAAATATAATGAGCATGTAGCTTCTAAAGAAGAAAGAACATGTAGTTCTTGAATGAGGGAGAATAATTCCAATATAGTAGTGGTGGGTAGAATCATTGAGGAAAAGAAAAGTGAATATTTGGAGAAAGAGGATGAATGTGAAGAGATAAAAAATATGAAGGAAATGGATAATTCTATTTTTTGCAAACATTAAAATACAGGAAATGAATATGTTGTGACTTTTTTTAGTTGGTATAAGCTTATCCAAGATACATATTGACAGGAATCTAGTGAGAATGGACTTATCCTTATTGTAAGTCCTATAATATAAATTCCCATTAGGGTTGTGTGCACATGTAAATTTAATTGTAGTTTGATCATAATAAATCCTCTCACTTCCAGTTTAATAGAACATATATGTATGTTATTTATTTTCCATATGATATGCGTGTGCATTATTAGGTGGGTTGTGCTTCATAATAGACACCCTACACCATTCATAATATAGAATGAAGGGTTCTTATTGAGTACAACTCTATAAAAGAGGAAAAGGACTCAATAGATGTTGTAAGATGAAGGAACTCTAGTCTTTGTTTATAGGTAGTACTATAGGATGGAAGGAATAACAAATCCAACATAGAGGTTGAGTAAACATTGTGAGAGGTTGAAGGTTTAAAATTCTGATGATCATGTGGGAAAGGGAGGTTGAAGTGAAAATATGAGCCTTTGTGTTCTGAAGAATAGATACAATAGATGAATTGTTTGGTGATGTTATTGTGCATTAAAGTTCACACTATGAAGGGGAAAATAATAGTCAAGTGTAAAGTTGAAGTTGAAAATTTTGAAATCTACATGTTGTAGAGTGCATCTCTAGAAAGTGAAGCGATGTGTAAAGTGTCCCRTGGGAGAAATATCTCCAAGAAAGAGGGTTTCTCAGTAAGGAATATTGGTGGAAAAGTAGATAATTCCAACAAAACATGTTGGGAAGAATTGTTGAAAGGGTTTGAACTAAGGAAGAAATCAACAAGAGAAGACTTGAATATTTGTGAAAGGGAATCCATTGTGAGTAGAAWCACGGTGCCAAGAGGAAGCATGGGAGTGAATGGAAGGAATATTATACCCCATAAAGGTGAGGATGAATTATATATATAAGTGCAAGGGCTGCTTGCATGGTTTCTTGCCTTAAATAAGACCCAATARAGAAGAAATCTGAAGGAATTGGATTAGGGAAGAAAAGAAAAGTTGGTAGAAGTATCTAATGAATATAAATAACAATGATAATATGGAGATAAGAGGAAGTTGTTCCAAGAACTAGAAGAAAGAGGAGAAGAAAAATAAAGTGGAAAGTAAATCCACAACAAAGAGGACCTATACAGAGAAACAAATGGAAGATGATGGCAACCAACTAAATTTGAGATCAATTGAAGAAGAAGATGATCTACATACCTATGGTGGATATCAAATAATAATATGATTAGTAAACTATAGATCGTTTGCATGAAGAAGAGGATGAAGAAGAGGATATTGCATCTAACATGCAAGTAGATTTGACATTTCATGTGTTTGATTGCATGCCTAAGGAGGAATATTAAATGAAAAATGAACTTGTAATTGCATATGTGCAAGAAGGATTGGAATCACAACCAAGAAAATAAGTGGAAGAGTCACTAGTGAAAGAGGTGACCATGGAATTTGATAATTCCTTTGATTTCCCTTATGTTTGACTATACGGGTGGAATTGTAAAAAGGTGGAGTGGTCATGGAGATGCCAAATGTAGAAGAATATATGGGAACTTTTGATTCCCTTGAAATATATATATTTTTCTTTATTTGTAGGTATAGGAAGCATATATGATGTTGCACATGATCTAGGAAGATCCAGGAATGCTCACAGAAGTTCAAAAGGATCCATAATGCTCATAGAGGTCTACGAGGATCCATAAATTCTAAAAATTCAATCATCTCAAATTATCTCTAAAATGTCATTAATGTGCAGAGCTCGAAAATAGCTTTCTAATGGATCAAAAATCACCTCAAAAAAATTTTGTATGCAAAAGTTATGGTTGATCAATGTTCGAGTCAAACTAGGTAAAAAGTCAAGTCAAAGAGGTCCAAAAGGGTGACACGTATCACCACTAGAAGGGTGACATGTGGCACAATCGTACGCTAATTGGGAAAGTGACTAGGAAAATCGTACATGTTATGTGGACAAATCACAGGTTGACAAGTGGCAATGATAGCCCAATGAAAGGCTACCACATGGCAGCCTCCCATTGGCCAATTATGGTTTATGTATATCAAAATTATATGGGAGTCGGTGGAAGTCGAACCCGAGACCTCCCATAAACCTTACACAAGCCTCCACTACCAATATGCCACAAACATGAGACTTAGGCTTATATGGCATCATTTGTATTTAATTTTGATCAAAGGTTTGAATGGAGACAAAAGGATTGAGGGGCTAAGCCCTTGACCCATATCATATGCTTTGCAATATAATCATGTGCCAAGATTCGTAGAGGGAATTAAACTATATGCCACTGCATATGTCAACAACCATACTATATATATATTATGGTTCAAACTATATAAACCGTTGTTACAACAAAACACTATATATAGTGTGGTCAACAAGGTTTGACCCCATGACCCGCTATACAATATTCAAACCACTTAATAATTGCATCATTGGCACCTTACGTTATGGAGGTTCCAATGAAATTTCATTCAAGTTGATGCCACAGTTAACACAAAGGATGGAATCCGGTCGAACCCACGACCTATTTAATGGGAATGGATCCCAAGACTGAGGATAGGCATTCTAATGCTAGCGTAGAGTATGAGGTGTGCACACATCTCGAGGCCAAGGTACAGTACATATGCATTGTTTTACATGCAATAAGAGAAGCCTAATGTGGTGTGTCTCGATATGCATGCCATGAGGTATATTGACTGCACATAGGCAACTTTATACTTATTTTTCTCGTTTTTCCAAGAGGAATTCAATGGTGATGATACTTGTGTTCTAAGATGTCATTTTTAAAAGTTGTATTCTATATTGTCATTAATGAGAACCATAGTGCATCGTTTGGTGTCTAAAGAGGGTAAAATTGAGCCAGTTCAGAATATGGTCGAATTTATACTCAAATTTCTCAGAATTTCACAAGGAATTCAATGCTAAACTCATTTTATGAGTTTGAGTAGTGGAATTAAAGAGAGTCCATAAAATTGGATTTTTGTAAGTCCATGTTGTAATGTAATTTGGCATTTTGAGATGATCAAGAATAGTCTTACTGTCTAAGAGGAATTGAAGATGAAGTAATATATGTCATCAATATTGTATAATTTGAGTTATTTTATTTTCTACTGTGTCATCTCATAATTCTTGAAATTAATCATTAGTTTATGAGTTTTTAGATAAGGAACACAACATCGTTTTTCTGCAAATCACCTCAATACAATCAAGAATTAATTATGAATCAAGTTAGATGCTAATATGTATATGTTAAAGGAATAGGTAGTATCTAAGGATTTTCAAATCAAGTGGCATCAGAGGGAGGTTTGAGGTGAATTCGCAAGTTGTTGATGTGACAAGGTCCAATACTTAAGTTGGTGAAGGTATTGAAGGCTCTTGTTGAGAGGAAAAAATGAGTAAAGTTCTCATGAAGTTGAGGCTGCAGAAGAACATTAATCGACATATCTAGAAGGATAATTATGAGTTAAGGATGCACTTTCAAACTCTTGAGGAAGAGAAGCAAAAGTTGCAAGACTGACTGATATGTCATGAGGAATTCCATAGAGGTATTTTTCATGAGTTGAAAAGAAAGTTGCAAACCAAGAATCAAGTATTGGCACCATCAACATCAATCCATGAAGATTGGAACGCTGAGAATGTAAATTCTCTTATGCAAAAGGGACTATCTGTTTCAAAGAGCATGATTGTGAAAGATGACTCCTCGTATTATTCTTTTTCCCGTCAAGATGTAGAATGCTCAACGACGACTGAGGAAATAAGAATTTCAAATTAAGAGGTCCTTCACAAGAAGTTAGTCTTATATTCTAGTCCAGAGAAAGGTAACATATCTAATACATCTGCAGAAAAATATGTGTGTTCTAAGGAGGGAATGAAGACGTTTCCTACTGATAAATGGTCTATGTATCCATGTGCTTCCTATGGAACTAGTAACCATGATATGGAGAAATKTTGAAGAAGACAGATCGCGCAAGAAAATCCATCCAAGAAGAAGGCTAAAGGTAAAGATCATTTCTCAAAGAAAAGGAAAATGGGGAATGAAAAAAAGGGATTGTGGTTCCAAKATGGGAACAARATACCCTTCTCTTATTGTGGTAAGAGTGGACTTTAAATCAACAAGTGTTGGACTGTAATACCCATGTTTCCCCCRGCTTGTAATTAACTAATACTTATGATTWCCATGCTATGGAATGTGAACAATGTAAATTTATTATTGTTTAGATTACCAAAAAACTRACCGTGGGGGTGAAGACTTGAAGTACGAGCCATGATATCACTAGAGGAAAGAGTGATGAAACTGTACAGAGGGTTSATTATGTCAAATGACCCAAATTTTCCTTGTTGAAATAATAAGCCTCATCCTGATCCCAAAGAAAAAAATCAGTTAATGAAAAAAGGAATGGTGGTTGAACAATTAAATACCCTAATGAATGAAAGCATTGAGGGTATGGCTGAGGAGACAGAAAAATGTCAGTCTGAAGTACCATAGAACGAAGTTTCATGTAGGCCTAGATTGATCTAAGTTCCTTCTGACATAAGGAACATAACAGGTCCAAAACCTCCCTAGGGAAAAAAGGAGATGGCGTGCAAGAGAAGAAGATATACCATTCATAAAGAGGAGGAGTGTGTGAGGTTCTCCAGATCAAGAGAAGAATGAAAGGATTAGGTTTCTCTGGTTACTGGAGAGAACTAGAGGAGGAATTCTATCTCTGAGGAAAAGAATCATTGAAATGAATGCACTAGCACGTGCAATATAAATATTAGAGAACTCGTGGAAGAGTTATGAACCGAAGCATAGAAGACCCAAAACCCAGACTGGTGAAAAAGAGGGTCGCAGACATGGTGCTGGCTAGAAATAAACTGGTGCTGGAAAGAGAGGGCATATAGTGATAATGTATATTTGAAGGGACTCTCTTGCATAGAGGAAATATATATGGGAAGGCGTCTGATAAACCCCATGGAGGCCCTTAGCTTAGTGGGGAAGAATGGAGACTTATACTTCTACCAGAGAGGTGGAGGAGAGTAACCTCCCCAATATTTTTCTTGAGTTTGGAAGGAGAACCCAGAAAACCTGGCCTGAGAAGAAGGTCACGAGCTTGATGATGAGAGAGCACCTGATAAACCTCATAGAGGTTGTGACAGAGAGAGGATCTATGAGAAATTTGCAGAAGTTTCCCTAGTGATATCATGGGTTGGCACGGGGGTGTCTAGAGTGCTAAGAGTGAATGCCTCTGAGCCTATGGTTGGTGGAGAGGAAAAAACCCACAGTCAGTTGGTTGCCTACAACTTGTAATAGATAAGTATTTCATATACCCTGTGCACTTGAATTGAAATGCATGATTTGAATTCTTGTATTGTGATATACATGTACCTCCTGGATGTATGACACAACACCCCTACCTCAGTAGGTTCTGCGTGACCTCCCGGTCTTTGGATCTTTCTACTTCCTTGAGCTGGAATGGCTCTTTAGTTCCCACTGGAACCTTCACACATATAACCAAAGGTCCTTCTTAGAAGATATGTCTGTGTGAACAAGCACTAGGCGTGAACCTCCACTCCACGTGACCAACCAACGTGACCATGACCTTTACCTGAAAGGGTGTTTTCTGATTTCGCAAGTTCATGATTTCTATTGTGAGTCCCTCTGACTTCTTTGACTCCCGAAACCCCAAAATGGGCTAACAGATATTTAACTCCTCCCTTATGCCTCAACCATGCGACCTCAGTCACGTCCTGGGGTCCACCTTCGAACACGTCGAGATTTCATGACTTGCGAGTTCGCGATGAAACCTTTTCTCCCTTTCCCCAAGTCCAAACTCACGACTTCTTCTCCTCARATCGACAACCCTGAGCTTCCCATGATCTRACTRTCTAGATTGTGTTAGAATTTCGCGTATCGGAATTTCACAACTCAAGATCTCTAAGTTACGACTTTCTCCACACTCTGACTCCCGAAATGTCGAAATTCAAAACCACAAGATCAACGACCCTCGTTGATCTAGATCTTATGGTAATTATTCCTCCTAAACTTGTGAGTGTTGAAAGACACTCGGCCTTAACTTCTCCATTGATCCACTGGATCCAACGGTCCATGGCGAATCGGTAGTTCTGCCTCTGAGAATTTCAACCATTCATTCAAGTTCTCAAAACTTCCTGGCCAAATAAATGGCGTCTTCCTTCTAGTCTTGGTTTCGGCGAGATGACTTCGACTCTTCGGCGAGATGACTTCGACTCTTTTCTTCCCTTCAAAATCTTCGAAGCCTCTATCCTTCATGAGCTTGACTATTGATTCAAACTCAAGGATTCTAGGGAATTCTTGCCCGCACTCTTTGCAGCTTCACGATAATCTCTGATTATCTGAACACTCCAACTCTGTGCACTCCTCGTGACAGTAGCTTTTCAACCACTCACTATGTTGGAAAAGTCTAAGACTTCAACTAGACTGCACACACATTGCATGGCTCTGTACTATACTTGAACTTTTGCTGGTATGAAAAACAACGGTATCTCTCCTAGGATTTTCTGAGGTAAAACTTAGAACTTGTCAACACAGTCCTTGCGGACTTTCACTGCACTCCTTGCAGGAATTCTCAGGAAGATAACAATTGAAACTCATACTCTTCCTCTTATAGACTTCATACATTCAACATGAAATCATACTCACCAAACATTGAAACAAATGCATAACAGAGCATATAAGAAAATTGTAAACATACCATTTAATAGATGCAAACAATATTCATCACAATGCCATGAAATTGAGTCAAAGCATTCTTATATTAACTCAAGTGCATCTGTACATGTGTTCTATA
>JASDQU011025790.1:22011-32102 GCA_032191745.1 Picea mariana
TACAAATTTACTCAATAATTCCAGCCTTAAGAACAACTTGGTGGAGATCATTGCAGAATTCTTATGTTTGCAAAGGACAGATGATCAAGTTCAGCTAATAATTGAATCCTATCTTTAACTTGGGCAAATCTATATAACCTTTACAAACGAAAAGAATCCAATCAATATATACATGGTTCGTCTTTGAGTACCTATATCAAAGAACCGGGATCACTGCAAGTTTGCTTAGAAAGTATGAAGCTAAATACTTGGGATGTAGCATAGATTGTAGAGGAACGACAACAAGTATTGATTAACTTTCAAATCTAATATGAAATTGTCTTTCATGGAAAGTAATCTGTCCCTAATTTCATCAGCGAATGAAAAGATTCTTGACAGGAAAAAACTGCTGACAGACCATACGAAGCAAACCAAACAATTGAACTAGTGCTGTTTTGCAATAAATGAAAATCAATTGTACTCCACAATACTTCAGTACTTATTACTAGTAACTTCAGAATGGAAATTCCAAATCATACGTAAAATGTGAAGAAGCCTGCTTTCCCTGGGCCTCTTGGTACATACCTACAAACTCRTGATTAATAAAAACGTGCATTGCGTGTCCCCTYGACTCGACTATGAGAACAGGGGGGACCCCATTGCTAAAAAAAGGCTCTTTTTCRTCAACCTGCACACTGCCACYCATAAAATGGATTGTATAAATCAATGTTCAAYAGTGAAGATGCTTGAAAAATCCTCTTGCAATTATTATTTTCCAGTTAAAATGTTTCATTATATATATATATATATATATATATATATATATATATATATATATATATATATTGTAAATACTTTCATACTGAAACCAGTTCACTATCAAAACTAATTTAAGTGTAAAATATCATGGGTTAAAAAATACCACTAAAACAAGAAAGTGAAACCAGAAGAAGCTCCACAAAAGGATGTTGACAAAACCACTACTAACAGTTCAACCAGTGTTGCAAATATCACAATTATATCACCAAACTCGTGAGATTTCAAAGGCAGCAAAATTATTGCCTCAATATATCACAATATTTTTAAAATTTTGAATATATAGAGATATTTTGAAAATATCATGACATATCTGCAAAATATCACACGATTATGGAAAATACCTAATTCAAGGGATTTTTGGGGGTGCTGGGTGGGCTGGGATGAGGTTATTTTTTTTCTCATTTTTAAGAGGGAAAGCAGGGGATTGAGAACAAAGGAGTTACTCACTATTACCTTCACCCATAAAAGGTCTAGAGGGAGGGTTTGATTTAGATGTTTAAAAATTTGTAAAAAATGAATATTTTGTATCTTTTCAGTTCGACAATATTTCTGATATTTTCCCCAATGTTGCCAATAAGTTTCTTTCTGGGCCCTCAGCGACATATTTGACAACAAAATATTTGCAACATTTCGTTCAATGCTTAATAAATAAGAGAAAGCTCCTAGCAAACCAACCAGAAAACTAGTATAGGAGAGTAATCAGGGGATACAGAATAATAATCATAGTGAACTGTTATCCCAACATTCTGACAAATAAATAAGACTTTTTCAGTGGATATTTATTATTATTATCAGATCCTGTATTGGCCCTATCAGGGTGGAGGATGATAACATTATCAGTCCCCCCGCTTCCACTTCAAGCATTTGTACAGACATGACAACACCAATCTCTTATCTCAGTTTCCAGCTTTGGACTTCATCTTTCCTTGAAAGCAATTTGTACATGTACTTGAGTCTTGTTATCACACAAAATCTCACTTCTTGAGATAAATTCCTAAAGCTCAAGCAAGGCCACTGTCACCTGACCAACCCTCTTATTCACTTTAGGCTGGCTCTCCTCCACCTCAAGGGGGCCTTCCCTAGAATAGGATCGCAAGAAAGTCCAAGGTGAAATAAAGAGATGATTCTAGAAAAACAGTTTTTTTCTGAGTTGAGTAAAACAAGTGGATGGGAGGTCTGGAGACTAGTGTCTTATCATTGGGCAATGGGGTCAAATCAAGGCTCATGGGAGGCTATCCTAATATTGGAAAAGATGACAACTGAGGTTGAAGCACTCAAGCTACAAAGGTCCTTTCCTTGCTTTCCCAAATTGCAGAAATATAGCTAAGAACATTACTAGGGCAAATAACATCCAACACTTATCAAGATTATGACTACCCAGAATGAAATGTATGTGCATTTAACCAAGCACTGAAAAATAATGCATCCATAGACAACATCCCATAGATAACATAATGGAAAATGGAGAGAGCCTACCAAATTCTTACTCCATAAATATATGTCAAGATATTTCAACAAGAGAAATAGCAATAAAGATCTAGAAGATTTCCTCACCCACAATGTATTTCATTAATCCTCCAAAAGCATCCAATAGATATTCAGCTAAGCTCCAAGGGATTTCTCCTCAAATCCCACCATACATCAAATGGAGAGAATAAACCCTTATTTAGGTTTCAACTCTATCTCCTCAACAATAAAGAAGTATTTGTTTTCCTAGATCCATTAGTTCTCCAAGGAATAACAATAAAATAGCCTTCTCAACAACTTCCTTACTAAAAGTAGAAATGAGTTGTTGAGATCCATATTCTTCTCGAAGAAGAGACAATAAAATATCCAAGGAAAACAATAAAATAATGCTCTCAACTTTCAAGCAACTAACTCCATGAGACAAATCCACAATAATAAAATAATGGCATTAGTTAGTAACCACCTCCAAGAATAGAGCTAGAAAGTAGGGTGCCTCCTTTAGATGAGGGTTTGACCATATAACAACCTCCAAGAATAATATATAACTTTATCCATATGTGCGCACTTTGAGAGTGGTATCCCATATGTGAACCAAGGCTCCAATTTAAGCCACACGTGTGGCATCTTCAAGGTGGACGTCTTCATTAATATGCATGAACAAGTGTGTGATGAGTCCTCCAAGAGTGAGACGTCCTCTCCAAATAGCAACGAGCTCATGCTCCAAGGTAGCATGCATGGGAGAAACAATAGAGTATCATAGCCACCCGCTTAATTTCCTCCAATACAAGTTGCTCCACTATCAAAATATGTTCAGTATCCAAATCAACATGGCACGTCTGGACCAAGAAGTTGGCACATCCCTCTAAAGATAACATGCAATAGTTACAAGTGTGGTATCCAAGTTGTAGCAACCATCAAACCACATGTAAACATCTAGATCCCCTAGTGTGAGGGGTCAAACCACCAACCAACTCTTCAAAGTATGAAATGAAACCCCAAAGTTGCATGTGTAGATCCTCAAATGGTGGACGTCCACATCCATAGCATCTACAGGTGTGCAATATACCCTTCAATAGTCAAATGCCTCAATCAAAACAAGTGCCAAATAGTAGATCCATGGAATGTGTTGCCGCCTTATACACACCTCGGGTCATGTGGAAGAAATTTTCAATCCACTAAGTGTGTCCTTGGAGGCAAGTCTCGAGTCGAGGTGTTGTCACCTGATTCTCAACTCCTCCGTCTAGGCCAACTCCTAGCAAAGCCAAAGGGGGTAGTGCCTAAAAAATAACTAAGGCTAAGTAAGCTAAGTACAAAAAAGAAAATCTAAGAGCTTATTCAAAGCAAGAGCAAGATACAAGTAAATCTATTCTAGCAGCATAGATGACACAATAAAGGAAATTGCTTATGAGAGAGATAAAGTACTTCAACACAAATGATATAGACTTAAAGCAAATGCTAGAACTTGGAAGTAAATAATAATAAGCAAAAGCAAAGTATAGACCAGTGCCAAAAGTAAATGTTGATGCAAGATGTGAAATGCTTCTGAAATGAAGATGTGTTGTGTATGCTCTTGACAATTTTATTATTAAGGTGAGTTGTTTAGTTCGTGGGTTTATTGTGAAGTGACCTAATGAATTGCACGACCACTTGTAAGTGCAAAGTGTGTGTAAGTGATTACAATAAAGAAATTATAATCTAAGATTTGGCCCTCTAGAAGTTATCCCTTAATTGGGTACAAGGAACAATGTTGGAGGTTCAACACGAGGAGAACCCATATCTCAAAGGTCTTGTCTAACTTCACACACAAGTTTGTTTGTAGGTTCCCATTTCAACAATAACTACTATTGAATTGTCCTATTAAAACTAGATACACACTGACCAATCCCCATTCTATATGGAACCCACACTAGAGATTAAGCCAAGGCTCGCAGAGAAGGGGTCAAGAACATAGTAGGGGAAGCAGAGGAGATGGTTTATTGCCAACTTTGAAATTGCAGAAATTGAAATCTAATCTAAGTTAAATGAGTAATTGAAATCTAATCTAATTGTTTTGTGGTGTTGTGATTGATTTTTTGACTGATTTTATCTTTTTAAATTAGCAAGAAATAAAAATTAATGAAAGAAGACAAATGGAACAATCACAAAAGGACATCGATCCCCCCTTAGGGGGATTGAAACTGGGTGTTGGATAGCCCACTCATTTTATTAATTGATTGCAATATCTTTTAGGGGAATCTTGTGATCCTTATAGACCCAGATCACAATTTTACAAGTTTTCAAGAAGAATTTATTTTTGGAAGAGGAAAAGTGCTCTCGGGGGTCCCGAATGCTCTAAATCCTCAAAAGTTTGCCAACATCTCCTCTTGGTTGTTCGCGAACCTGCAAAAAAATAGCAAGGTAGACATGCCAAAAGATGCTACAAAACCATTATAAAGTACCTACAAAAAGGTGTTGGTAATATACAAAAAAATTCCAAATGAAACCTATGCTAAGTTAGTAAACTAGAGACTAAGAAAGCAAAAAAATGGTGAGCCTTCTTAGTGTTATTGCTAGCTGTCCTAAAACAGCAAGTACAATGTCACTAAGTTTGCCAATTTAATCTTTAAAGAACTCAAAATAAACTCTATCTTATAGCCCTTAAAATTTTCTTTTAAATAAAATAGCTAAAGGATAGATTTACAAAAGCTAGATCTATTGAAAAAATGAGACTCTTGTAAAATGAAATCTAGATCTACTTGCTTATAACATGTAATGACAAGTTGCTTAGATCTAACTTTCAAATAACAAACTTAAGCCTTGCATGTATGAAAGTAACCAAAGAAGATTTGTTTAGAAAAATTTGAGAAAGAGGGAGGAAATGAGTTTTGCTCAAGATTGAATCCTTGGGCTATGGGGTCCTTTGGGAAATAGTTGAGAGATTCTTGTTCCAAAAGATCTTGAAGATGGGTGAAGAGTTGCACTCCAATGCTTCACCTCTCCAAGCTTGAGAACCTATAAACTAAGACAATTCTTGCCAACAAGTTTTGTTAAGCATGTAATTTCCCTACAAATAAAAACTAGAAAACATGCATATTAGCATAAATAAGCATGAAATCTATATTCGCAAATATGAAGGATAACAAGATCGTATATAAACAAACTAGTTCAAATAAATCTTACATCCACGGGACATGTTATGAATTTAGAAAGCAAGAAAGTTAATCTACAAGTACCTCAAATAGACACATGAACACTTTGCATCCACGCTATGAACACCATCCACAATTGACCTCCAAAGTCTTTCTTTATTCAATTCTCAAGATAGTTTACAATAGTAGCATTACAACACAAGTATACTTTCCCCAAGCTCCAACTAGCTTGTAAGAGGAGAGGAAACTTGTTTAAATAGCCCAAAGGATGTGAATCCCAAGGAGACTGCATATGACACATGTGAGGGGCGAGTGGCATGAGAGTGTGAGATGAGGTTGCCACTTCTCAAGGTAGGGGAGTGTATGGGAGTGACAACCTCATGAAGGTAGGTGGAGAGAAGGGTGAGTCATTCCTTGGGATTGACGTCCCCAATTCCAATGCACCACCTTAAGGGAGAGGTGCGACCTCCCTCTTTGGGATCTCCACCCAATTGACAACACATCAATCTAATCTCATATTTTCTCAATCAAGTCACCACATCTCACTTGGACTAGAGACAAAGGAAAACATGTCCCCGACATGTTTCCTAAAATAAAGGTACGCTGATTTTTTCCTTTATTTATGTCTTTTATTCCCTTTTTGTGAGAGAAATTAATTTTTCGTGATTAAAAATCACTATTTCCACTCACAAAGGGAGTACATAGGTAAAGTGGGTATTCTAAGTAAGAAAATGAATACCCCCAAGGCATATGATGCTTCCTAGTACCACTTATTTAAATTATTCATTAATTACAATTAAAATATATCGTTTTGCGAGAAATTTTTTATTTGTTGAAAAACTTAAAAATCCTAAGAGGGGCTTGGTGCAATTTCCATATTACTCAAAAGTGATAACTAGCATGGTAATATACATTAGACACTAGACTTAGATATCACACCAAGGCTTAGCCACTAGGACATACTCCAGCGAAAAAAATTAAAAATTATAACTCGCTACTAAGGCAGTGTTGCCGTCCTTATACACACTTGCAAACGTGAGTTGAGTTCGGCTCACTCAATGTGTCCTTGGAGGCACAATGCCTAGGTTCCCAGCCCACGCTGTCACTTTGACCGGAACCTCTTCCGTCTAGGCTTACTCCTAGGGAAGCCAAAGGGGGTAGACCTTAGTTACTAGATGAATTAAGTTAAGTTCTAGGAGTTAATTTTTAATTGGTTAAGGTTAGAGGGGATTATAATCCTAGATGCTAAGGCAACCATGCAATATGCAAGGGTTAGCATGAGAAGCAAGCCTTTTCCCTAGGTCAACTAAGACTAGTGCCTAGAAATTGGGCAAGGGGTCAACTATGTTAAAGGGTGTTTCTTTACAAAAGATTACAAATTACAACTTTACAATAAAGAATAACTCAATAAAAGAATACTATTACTTACAAGATTTACAAGTTAAACAATGATAGATCACAATTTATACAAAGCAAAACTAACCAAGTATTTGTTCAATGTGTGCAGGATAATAAAAGATCAAAGCATTAAATTGCATCCCTATTTGCACAAGATTATTATCAATACATTACTTCATTAACAAGATTACAAAGAAGAGTTAAGCACAATTATTATGAAGATATTGAAGACAATCCACACTCTTTATTATTAAGCCCCCCAAGTATTATTAGATTTGGCCAAGGGTTTAATAATTAGGCTTTTTAAAGATTTAACAAGTTTTATTAGCTTTCACCAAAGCCTCCTCCTCCTGTTGCCAAATAACTGTCGGGTGCTCAAGATAGTAAGGCAACGAGACCCACCCTAGCTTCCATGGTCAGCCCTGACAGTAAGAGTACTTCCCGGAGAGGACACCCACCTGGAGCGCCACAGGACAGTCCCCTGCCACTACCCTCCGGTGTTTTCCTCAAACCCGTTTTAGATGGTGGAGATGGTGGTCTAAAGTACCCTAAAGTAGTCTATTAAGTATATATAACAATTAGGTAGACTTTTAGGTGATTTAAAGAGTGTTTAGAATGTTTTAAAGTACTTTTTTAATGCAAAATAATGATATGGCCGAAACTGTTATTTGCCCAATAAGTGTGTTGCTTAAGTTTAAAACAATGAGTGAATCAACACATATAAAGCAATAAAAGAGAAATGGCTGAAAGAAATAGAGATTGTATCACATGCACATCTATAGAAACTTGATTAAAGACAATAGATCAATGGCAAGAACAGCTTGCCTTGAGGAAATGAGAAAAGAAATTATTAAGTGTGTTTGCCTACTTAAACATTCAACAACTTCCAAGCCCAAGACGTGGCTACCAATAGATGTGAGCAAGAAACAATAAACCACTTATGTGTTAAGCACTTCAAGAGATCTAGAACATTAAGATTAAAATGTGTGCTTAAGATTTAGATTAAGAGCTTGAAAAGAAAAGAACTAAGCAAGATCCAAATATAATTACTTAAGTGTGTTGCCCAATGGGCTTAAGATGAGAGATTAGATCTATAACATAAACATCAAGAGCATTAAGCCATTAGATCCATCATATCACATGTAAAAATAAAGCATTAACACTTATCCTTACCTCTTTGGGGTGTTCCTCTCCCAACTAGGTAGGTTATTAGGTTCTCTTGACTTAGTTAGATTAAATGTTCTTAGATCTTGTTGTTAGGGCAAACTTAGCAAGATATGAGCAAGAAAGAAAGTGAACTAAACAGCAAACTAATCTACAAGCTAATCTATAAACAACCAAGCAAATACCCACGTCAAGGTTGAGAAGGTGCCCTCACCTTCTAAACCTTGCGGCCAAGCTAGAAGAAAACTCAAAAGAATAAAGGGAAAAAGCTAGATCTACCCACGTCCTACCTACCCCCAAGCTTGAAGAAGAGGGGAGGCCGTACCACTTCCCCTCTTACACTTCAAGCTTGAGCAACCAAACAAATAAGAAGGAAAAGTGCACTTCTAGGCTAAGAAAAGACAAGAGGGGGGTTAGAGATAGCTACCAAATCCCCCAAGGGGTCTTGTAGTGTTATGTGTGTCTCTTTGGGGCAGCCAAAAGCCTCCTATCAATTCTGATATACCTGTTAAAACAGCAAGGTTTCCTTGCTAGGATGGCTACACACAACAAATAAAAGTTAAGAAAACCCTTGCCCTTTTGGGGCAAGAACTTTCCACAAGACAAAATATAGATTTTAAAGTAATTTTGACCTATCTAAACCAATATATGCTAGCTGAAAATGAGATGAATGTACAGCAATGTAGAGAAAAGTAATAGATCTAGATAGTTGGAGTGTGAAAAGCCTCAAGAGACCCTTCCCTTCTAGAAGGAGTTCCCTAATGAAATTTTGAAGGTGAACCTGCAATATTATCCCAAACTCAAGCATACACAAGACAATACGTTGATGCAATGATAATAAACGACACTTCAATTTAAATCATACATCAAGATCTATAGACTAATAGGCATACGCACCACTAGGCCTACCTAGATAACATTTTATCTAAGATCTAGTGTTGCAAGAAATAAGAAACAATATTGAACAATGTTACCTCCATTTGCATAAGAATGACAAGCACACGCATTACCCTTCTTGTTTTCCTCCAAAGCTTCCAAATATTATTACCAAAAAAGTGGTCTTGGAGAGGAATACTCCAAAACCCTAGAGCTAGAATGACAATGAAATGAAATGGAATGACAAGAGAGAGAGAGAGAAAAATCAAGTAGCATAACAATAGCTCAAGATATGGTGTGTTGGGGAGGAGAAATGAGATCTATTTATACTTGGAGAGGCAAACCTACCTCTCTTGGATATAAGCCAAGTGTCCACCACCAAGCAATAGAGTAAATCTCTAGGCTAGGGCACAACCATCTAGGGTTTGCACAATGGATCAAGGGTGTAGAAAAATAGGAAAAATAATTAGATAGATCCAAGGGCATGTAGGAAGTGTGGGATTCGTGCCAAGGGATGTGAAGAGACTCAAATAAATTTTAAATAATTATTTTTGGAGTTTCTAGATGAGGGAGGGCGCACCTCTTGGGATGAGGAGAGGGTGATGAGAGGTGAGGAATAGATGTAGAGCGTTGGGATCACACAAAGGCTCAAGAAGGAGCATGGGATCCGTGCTAAGGTGAGGTGAAGAGTCTCTCTCAATAAAAAAACGTAACTTTTATTGGAGGGAGCAAAAAAAGGGTGAAAATGAAGAAATGGAGGGGGATTAATGAGAAAAAAGGAGTGGGATCACCCTAGGAGGTGATGTGGGGGTCAAAGGGAGTCATAACTCATGAGAGGGGGCCCCAAATAAGTCACAACAACCTCCACCAAGGAAAAACGTCAATCCCCCTATGGGGGTGTGATTTTTGAGTGTGGAGGTGGAAAAAGGGGTTGAAAAGGTTGAAAAAGGTTGGGAGGCTAAGGTTATGCTTAGGGGGTCTCTCTCTAACCATCATTTAACCATTTCACATCATCTAACTCATTATTACAATTTTACATTTTGCCATGCTTGGACTTTAGCAATTAAAATTGTTGTTTTAGACTGACTGACACTCTAGGTGGACTAACCCACAGCTAAAGTTGTCCGACCGAGCTAAAACTTGGTCCATGGATGTAGGGGGTGCTATTCCATTTCTTTTGAACACAAATACCCCTATCAAAAGTCCAAGGATCCAGTTTTTACAATTATTGCTCAAAAATAATTAAACCTCCAAACTTAG
>JASDQU011025791.1:13972-30814 GCA_032191745.1 Picea mariana
GTTGCTTTTAATGGGATTTTTAAGTCACAAGGTACGAAAGTGAAATTGATGGTGTGTAAAAAGACTCAAAGCAAAATGAACAAGAAATGCTTGGAAACAAAAACTTTTACTAAAATGCAAAACCAACAACTTTTCAACAAGAAAGACTTCTTTTCTTTTCAAATTTACTAAGATTCTATGCAGTAAATATGAAGGACTTTCGCTCAAATCTGCGAGCTACTTATACTCTAAATGTACTGCAAAAACTTATGCAAAAAGACTTCTTTCCTAGCTACTGATGCAACAACACAATCTTCCAACCAAGAAGAAAATGAAACAAGAAATTCCTTTTTTTTTTATTTAATTGCAAGATAACGCAACAAGGAAAAATGTTGACAAGAACAAAACCAAGAGAATGAAAAGAAAACTCTGGCTTAAAGCACAGATCACAAAAGAATCAGAGCACAAAATGCGAAAAAGCAATCAAGACAGCACCAATTCTAACCCTTGCCTAAAAACCATAAAACAAATATTTTTTCTCTTTTGTCTTTTCTATCAAAACATCAACTAACAAACATAAGCTAAGGATAATATGCCCTAACCTGCTAACTCTGCAGCTCCAGACTCTATACCCCTGAGAGGAGCTCTTCTCACCACAGGAGGGGATGACTACCCCACCCAAGCTGAAAAGCTACCAATCAGCCCGCCACTGTCACCAATACAGCACGCGTGCAAATGCGTCCTGTGCTAGAACAACACGCGGGTACCCGTGGGCTAAGCTTAAATAGGCCACGGGTCTGTATAAAAGCCAAGATAAAACAACACACAGGTAGCCCAGACCTGAAAAAGGCCTCTGGTATTGACAACCAGGGTCTCTAAAAGGCTTGGATGCTATTACTTCAACAGAAAAGGAAATTTTGCAAAAAGAAAACAAATGCTAAGAATGACCAACACAATAAGGCAAACTGAAAGCAAGACAGTAAACCAATCAAGACCCAGACAGGATCGAGAAAGCTCCCTGAGAAGATAAACTTCTGACAGGGAAGAGGAGACTGCCTCTTAAGCTTCCTGGGCTCTACACGCTACTGAAACCACTACAGCAGGCATTCAAACGCGGGCTGTAGAAGGTTAGGGCGCAGGTTACACGTGGGCAGGTCTTCTGCAGGCCGCGTGTACCTCTGTGTGTCCAGATAATAAATGTCAAGCCACAATCAAGGAAAAACTGGTACTGATAACTAGGTTCCCTGCTAGCTTTTGACCTAACAGAAAACAAAAACAACAAGGAAACAGAAACTCTACTTCTTTGAACTACCCAAAAACCTTCAACGAAATCCGGGAAACCTTAAGAGTAAATTTCCCCAGTGGAGTCGCCAATTCTGTTGTGGGGAAATTCTACCCTACGGACTAACAAGCTAGGGATTAAACTTGCATGCAGATCATGACCCTTCCGAAATTACTTTTAACCTTCTACCCCAAATCTAAACCCTTTTTCACATGCAAACATGGGAAGAACCAACTAACCTTTTTATCGACGGTTGGTGTAGATCCTCTGTTGAGCTTTATCCCCTTGCTTCTACTGCTCCTTCCAAAAAGCGATCCTGCAATCAAGACAAAACTATGCATGCATGCTATTGTTCTACTAGAGGATTAGAGATTAAACACAAAGTAAATAAAGCATATAAAACTCATGTATTTGGGACGGGAAAAGTATCTTTTTCATTAATCTCAAGATGAATCAACTTACAATGATTATAGAGACCGGCCACCGTTCCTTGATCCTGATCCTGGGCTCCTCCTCTTCTTTGTCCTCCAACTGCTTTGTTTGAATTCTCCTAAAGCTTGAGGAAAGGCTAAAGGGTTGGGACAAAACGGATTCGGCAATTGGGCAGAGTTTCTTTGCTATGATTTTCCTCCTCTGAATAGTACCCCTACCCCTTCTTTTATAGGCTAGAAGGAGCTAGGGTTTTAGACGAACTCTCGGCCATGCATGGCTGGGATTTTCAGTTAACTGACCCAAATCTTTTCATTCCGTCGGAAACTTTCCTGATTTTTTGCTTTGTTAGGTAAACACGGGCTGTAGTGGGCCAGCCAGCATTCCAACGCATGCAGTATAAGGCATGCCAGTGTTCCAACGCGCCCAGTGATAGGTTAGGGCGCGGGCTACTTAATTTAGGAGGTTTTTGAAGAGTCTGTTTAGCATGGCTTTGGCAATGAAGGGCAATGAGTTGGCCTAATGCCAGGTAAGCATGAATAGTGCAATTTAGGGTTATAACACTGATATATTAAAGAAAATGTCTTTCATACAAAACAGTAGAATATAGAACTCAAAATCGAACCCCTTGGTGCTCCAAATGTCTTTGTCTTTATAGCCTTACAAGATGAAATCTAGATCCTTGAAAGATGGATCAGATTTTCTAAAAATAGTCAAATCAAAATAGATACAACAAGTGTAGGATGAGATCCTATAAAAATGGATCTAGAATACTAAAAATGGAAAGTCAAAACAAAAGAGGAAAAGATACTATCTAAGGAGTCAAACTCTATCTCGATATCCCTCATATCCTCCAAACTCTTTGACATATGTAGAAAACCTTCCAAGGCTGATGAATCTTCATAGGAAATTCGAATTTGCCACCTTTGGCAAAAAAGATAGTTTTTTGCTCATGAACTAGGTCACCATTTTCACTTTTCCACCTTCTTAAACATTAAATACATCAAGATAAAACCTTAAATCTGATGTATTTAATTATTATGCATCTTTAGAAACCAACCTCGAAAGATTTGGTTGAGAAAAAGTCAAATCTGGGCAAAAATACGACCTTGTTGCCATGTAATAGGTTTCGGTGGCTAAGAGATAAAAATCTAGGCCTGTTTAACCACCGAAAAGCTATGCTTTCAGTGGTTAAGAGAGGCAAAATCTGGGCATGTTGAAATCATAAAGTCAAAATCATAAATTCATACTCACCCGTGGAAATTGATGAATGAATGAAATCTAGAATTTTAATAGGGTTTGAAATAAGTAATTCTATCAAATCAGCCACCGGGTCTCTAAAATCAAGATCAAAAGCATTATGATTCATGAAAGATGACTGCCCTTCCATGACTGGCTCTCTGTTTGTAGATAGATTTCCTCCTTGGAAGTCTTCTTACTGTCCCAACTGAGAACTGAATGTGGATTGTTCTTCCTCTGTCAAATGAAAATACAAATTCAACTGCTGACCATAAACTTTCTGTTCTTCACCTTCCTCCTCATATCTGCTGAAAAATGCCTTAGTCTGCAAATCAGAAAGCTGAGGGCTGTTCTTAGAATCTGCTGTAGATCTAAGACTGTCACCTGTTATTGTGTCAAACTGATAATCATCTTTGGGGTTTTCAAAGGGGACAATCTCATCTTCATGACAACCTAAATAAGTAGATGCGTTTGATACAATGTCAAAAGCATCAATGCTATGGTTATCCATCCGAAGATCACCAATATTTTGGTTATAATGATAGATGTCCCCTGTTGCAACACACTCTTCGAAGCCATCATTAGCCACATCGTGTATACATTTATGATCATCTCTTTGTCTAGCTAAAGGAACTAGCTCTTCGACTTCATAACAATCAGACTTAAGGATGGTAAGAGAGAATTTAGATTCTTTATTATCCATTTGTAGTTCATGTTGATGGGAAAACACAACATCTTGAAGATCATGAATGGGTTGTGGCATATTATGAGGGGGAGCTCTTTCTATATTTACATCTTCAAGCTTACAATGTAATTTATATTCATCACAGCAATTATCAAATGCAAACTCATCTTTAAAATACCTTTTGTAGCGCTTAGTGAATGCTTTGTGAAAATCCTTCAATGATGAAATGCTGGAAGGAGGTAAAGAAAAATACCATCGACGTGCATCACCATACAATGAAAACATGAACATCTTCATATGAACATCTTCATGCTGTAGATCTAATAGATCCATGCACTCATGAAACTTCATCAGGTGTTCTGCAGGATTGTCTTCTTTGCTCTCTTTGAAGCTAGGCAGAAAATCTCCCCATTCCGACATATCAGGTACTAGATGTGGGAAACCAGGAACTAAAGAGAAGTCAAGAGGTGCAAACCTCCGAGACAAAAAAGAAGCAAATGCTTTTGACATTTGAATATCGTGGAGTCGCCACTGAATCTGTCCTTCATGGAGTCGCCATATAGATGATTACAACCAATGTAGTGTCCAACCTTTGTCTATCATCAAAGATCAGATCTATGTCACCTCCCAAGGAAGCTGAGCTTCCATCTCCTCTCCTCGGCAACAACACCAATTTGTTATCACTCCAGGAAACTCTCCTAGGCTGTAAGTCAGAGATGCCTCGTAACTTAATCTTTTTGGAAACTATTTTCGCAATAATAGGTGTGGGTTTGGATCAAGATGAATATCTTAACCTTTGGATTATATTTTCAAGACAGTCTAACTATATTCATGCATACAAGGCCTTCAAGAGCTATTTGTCAGATAGATTTGTATAACAAATGGATAAGAAAACCAATCGGTTAACCAAAACATACATAAACCATATATATGATGGGTCAAAAAACTAGCCAAAGATGCTTATGATTCTTTCTTAACAATCAAAAGTAAGATGACTTGGGTTATATGAGATAGACCAAATCTTTAACAAGTGATACCCAGAAACTCAGGCTTGATTATAGCTTAAAACTTAGACTTAATGAAATAGAGAAGGCTCAGGCTTTTGTGGAATTTTGATGACATATGGAGTTGTAATATGCATAACAGAAAACTCGACCTTCATATGGTATAATGACAATGCCTGCAGACTCGGGTTTGATAACGAAATCAAAGGGATTTCATATAATGAACATAAATAAGACTTCAAACTTGATGTATTTCAAATCACAATTAAATTGGGAATCATCATGAATATATTTCTCGGGACTTGAAGTTATGAGGGCCATGTGAATCATCAAACAGTTAGACGAAACAATCACTTCTTAGATTTCTGTGTATTCCATGGTTTCAAGTCGAAATGACAAATGGAGGTTTGCAAGTACCACAAAGTATCAAACCTCAACTAGAAGTCATAATACCACCTTACATCACCAATTTTCTTAACTTTCGATGTTTAGCATTCCATCATTATGCCAAATGACATCTGGATCATGCGAAAATGCGGGCTCTGACATTTTCGAGCTTTATACACTGCCTCATCTTGCAGGGAACTTTTGACTACCTTCCTAAGCTCCAAATTCATATCTGAAAGTATCGTTGGAAATCTTAGGATGTTTAGTTGTCAATCAACTATTTGAGCATGTGAAACGACCTTTCCACGGCTAAGAAAATTGATTTTTCCCAAGGCATTTTATTTCTGGAAAACCTGCACTTTTGGTGGTTAACTAGCCCTGAATTTCGCCTATTAACCACCAAAAGATCTGCTTTCGGTGGTTAATGAACTCTTCATAGGTTTGCCTAAACCACCGAAACCTGTAATTCACCCTTTTTGTAAAGAAAATCAATTCCGATGTTTATTTCAAGTTTATTTACAAAAAATAGGCTCTCTAACAAGCCTATAAAAATTTAGAAATAATTTTTTGGAGTTCTCTCTATCACCTAAAAATGACAATTTTGACTGTGCTAGTTTAGGTGATAACAACTGGCTCCTACTCGGGGATGGAATCCTCCCAGTGAGGTTCCAAGAACAAGCAGACCTGTGCCTTTCCATTAACTTAAAAATTCTACTACCAATCATTTACAATTTGTATTGTGTCAGTCCATTAGGCTATGGAGTCATCTGGCCTGAGCAACTTATCTTCAGACAACCTGTAGCCTGCTGTGCTTATTCAACCAATAACTGAAAACAATCTAAGTGCTCATATGAAGAGCTTATTCTTCTGTCTATCCCTACTGCTAACCAAATCTAAAATTTGGTCAGGTAAATGCAGATTTCCATAACAGCCATTTGAGCAACTTCAAAATTGTGATGACTTTATCTCTATCACTACTTAATAGAAAATAACTAAAACATATTAGCAGTAGTAAATAATCTTTCATAAAGTCATACTCACTCGTGGAAATTGATGAATGAATGAAATCTAGAACTTTAATAGGGTTTGAAATAAGTAATTCTATCAAATCAGCCACTGGGTCTCTAAAATCAAGATCAAAAGAATTCTGATTCATGAAAGATGACTGCCCTTCCATGACTGGCTCTCTGTTTGTAGATAGATGTCTTCCTTGGAAGTCTTCTTGCTGTCCCAACTGAGAACTGAATGTGGACTGTTCTTCCTCTGTCAAATGAAAATACAAATTCAACTGCTGACCATAAACTTTCTGTTCTTCACCTTCCTCCTCATATCTGCTAAAAACTGCCTTAGTCTGCAAATCAGAAAGCTGAGGGTTGTCCTTAGAATCTGCTGTAGATCTGAGAGTTTCACCTGCTAATGTGTCAATCTGATAATCATCTTTGGGGTTTTCAAAGGGGACAATCTCATCTTCATGACAACCTAAATAAGTAGATGTGTTTGATACAATGTCAAAAGCATCAATGCTATGGTTATCCATCCGAAGATCACCAATATTTTGGTTACAATGATAGATGTCCCATGTTACAACACACTCTTCGAAGCCATCATTAGCCACATCATGTATACATTTATGATCATCTCTCTGTGTAGCTAAAGGAACCAGCTCTTCGACTTCATAACAATCAGACTTAAAGATGGTAAGAGAGCGTTTAGATTCTTTATTATCCATTTGTAGTTCATGTTGATGGGAAAACACAACATCTTGAAGATCATTAATGGGATGTGGCATATTATGAGGGGGAGCTCTTTCTATATTTACATATTCAAGCTTACAATGTAATTCATATTCATCACAGCAATTATCAAATGCAAACTGATCTGAAAAATACCTTTTGCAGTGCTCAGTGAATGCTTTATGAAAATCCTTCAATGATGAAATGATGGAAGGAGGTAAAGAAAAATCCCACTGACGTGCATCACCATACAATGAAAACATGAACATCTTCATACGAACATCTTCATGCTACAAATCTAATAGATCCATGCACTCATGAAACTTGATGAGGTGTTCTGCCGGATTGTCTTCTTTGCTCTCTTTGAAGCTAGGCAGAAAATCTCCCCATTCTGACATATCAAGTACTGGATGTGGGAAACTAGGAACTGAAGAGAAGTCAAGAGGTGCAAACCTCCGAGCCAAAAGAGCAGCAAATGCTTTTGACATTTGAATATCGTGGAGTCACCACTGAATCCGTCCTTTATGGAGTCGCCATATACATGATTACAACCAATGTAGTGTCCAACCTTTGTCTATCATCAAAGATCAGATCTATGTCACCTCCCAAGGAAGCTGAGCTTCCTTCTCCTCTCCCCAGCAACAACACCAATTTGTTATCACTCCAGAAAATTCTCCTAGGCTGTAAGTCAGAGATGCCTGGTAACTTAATCTTTTTGGAAACTATTTTCGCAATAATAGGTGTGGGTTTGGATCAAGATGAATATCTTAACCTCTGGATTATATTTTCAAGACATTCTAACTATATTCATGCATACAAGGCCTTCAAGAGATATTTGTCAGATAGATTTGTATAACAAATGGATAAGAAAACCAATCGGTTAACCAAAACATACATAAACCATATATATGATGGGTCAACAAACTAGCCAAAGATGCTTATGATTCTTGCTTAACAATCAAAAGTAAGATGAAAGTTACCATAGGACCATTAAATAGAAACAAAAGAACGAATTCCACTCATATGCATAGACAAAGATGAAGGAGGGTCTGACAATAACAAATGAAAGAAGCTTGCAGGCTGATATATTAAAGAAAATGTCTTTCATACAAAACAGTAGAATATAGAACTCAAAATCGAACCCCTTGGTGCTCCAAATGTCTTTGTCTTTATAGCCTTACAAGATGAAATCTAGATCCTTGAAAGATGGATCCGATTTTCTAAATATAGTCAAATCAAAATAGATACAACAAGTGTAGGATGAGATCCTATAAAAATGGATCTAGAATACTAAAAAGGGAAAGTCAAAACAAAATAGGAAAAGATCCCATCTAAGGAGTGAAAATCTATCTTGATAGCCTTCATATACTCCAAACTCTTTGACGGATGTAGAAAACCTTCCAAGACTAATGAATCTTCATAGGAAATTCGAATTTGCCACCTTTGGCAAAAAAGATAGTTTTTTGCTCATGAACTAGGTCACCATTTTCACTTTTCCACCTTCTTAAACATTAAATACATCAAGATAAAACCTTAAATATGATGTATTTAATTATTATGCATCTTTAGAAACCAACCTCAAAATATTTGGTTGAGAAAAAAGTCAAATCTGGGCAAAAATACGTCCTTGCTGCCATGTAACAAGTTTCAGTGGTTAAGAGATAAAAATCTAGGCCTGTTTAACCACCGAAAATCTCTACTTTTAGTGGTTAAGAGAGGCAAAATCTGGGCCTGTTAACCACTGAAACCTGTAACTTTATGAAAATGTTCAAAATTGCAAAAATGAATTGCGTTGTTGCTTCTATGAGTGATCAAGGCTGCTTGGTGATGCTGCTCCTCCTTGTACAGGGCTGGAAACTTTAGTTTTCTATGTAGGATGCTCTATTTCCTTCTCTAAAGAAGTGGCCAATTCTGCTAGGGTTTCTAACCCTAAGTGCTTGGGAGTTGGAATCTAAATTTCTTTCATCTTTAGCCTTAGGAATCTAAGCTGTCTGTACAGCCTGGTGTTCTCCTTCATCAATAGTTTGTTCCTATCTAGAGTCTTTTCATGTTTATCCCTGACATCCTGACTAATTTCATATAATTCCACATTTCTATCAATTAACTGTGCATTCTTCTTCTTGATTTGTTTCTTAGAGTATTCTAACTCATAAACCTTCTTCAGTAATTGGTTTATCTTCTGCGATCTTGTTGGTGCTGGTCTGCTAGCAGATGCTTTAGCCAAAGGTGTGCTATGTTCCTCTGGAGGAGTAGGAGTTGGCAGATTAGGGTAATCATCAGCAACTTGATCAATTGGTTCCTCACCCTGTACCTGCAAATTAGCAAAAACCTCAGAGCTGGGGAGACAATACACCTAAAATCAAGAGGAAACAGTGGATGTATGTCAAATTGAAAGGCACAAAATAGGGATGACATGGGTTATATGAGATAGACCAAATCTTTAACAAGTCATAACCAGAAACGCAGGCTTGATTATAGCTAAAAACTTAGACTTAATGAAACAGAGAAGACTCGGGCTTCTGTGGCATTTGGATGACAGATGGAGTTGCAATATGCATAACAGAAAACTTGACCTTCATATGGTATAATGACAATGACTGCAGACTCGAGTTTGATAATGAAATCAAAGGGATTTCATATAATGAACATAAATAAGACTTCGGACTTGATGTATTTCAAATCATAATTAAATTGGGAATCATCATGAATATATTTCTCGGGACTTGAAGTTATGAGGGCCATGTGAATCATCAAACAGTTAGACGAAACAATCACTTCTTAGATTTCTGTGTATGTCATGGTTTCAAGTCGAAATGACAAATGGAGGTTTGCAAGTACCACAGAGTATCAAACCTTGACCAAAAGTCATAATACCACCTTACATCACCTATTTTCTTAACTTTCGACATTTAGCATTCCATCATTATGCCAAATGACATCTAGATCATGCGAAAATGCGGGCTCTGACATTTTCGAGCTTTACACCCTGCATCATCTTGCGGGGAACTTTTGACTACCTTCCTGAGCTCCAAATTCATATCTGAAAGTACCGTTGGAAATATTAGCATGTTTAGTTGTCAATCGACTATTTGAGCATGTTAAACGGCCTTTCCACGGCTGAGAAAATTGATTTTTCCCAAGGCAGTTTATTTCTGGAAAACCTGCACTTTTGGTGGTTAACTAGCCCTGAATTTCGCTTATTAACCATCGAAAGATCTGCTTTCGGTGGTTAATGAACTATTCACAGGTTCGCCTAAACCACCAAAACCTGTAATTCACCCTTTTTGTAAAGAAAATCAATTCCGATGTTTATTTCAAGTTTATTTACAAAAAATAGGCTCTCTAACAAGCCTATAAAAATTTAGAAATATTTTTTTGGAGTTCTCTCTATCACCTAAAAATGAAAATTTTAAATGTGCTAGTTTAGGTGATAACAACTGGCTCCTACTCGGGGATGGAATCCTCCCAGTGAGGTTCCAAGAACAAGCAGACCTGTGCCTTTCCATTAACTTAAAATTATGCCGCCAATCATTTACAATTTGTATTATGTCAGTCCATTGGGCTATGGAGTCATCTGGCATGAGCAACTTATCTTCGGATAACCTGTAGCCTGCTGTGCTTATTCAACCAATAACTAAAAACAATCTAAGTGCTCACATGAAGAGATTATTCTTCTGCCTATCCCTATTGCTAACCAAATCTAAAATTTGGTCAGGTAAACGCAGATTTCCATAACAACCATTTGAGAAACTTCAAAACCATGATGACTTTATCTCTATCACTGCTTAATAGAAAATAACTGAAACATATTAACAGTACTAAATAATCTTTCATAAAGTCATACTCACCCGTGGAAATTGATGAATGAATTAAATCTAGAACTTTAATAGGGTTTGAAATAAGTAATTCTATCAAATCAGCCACCAGGTCTCTAAAATCAAGATCAAAATCATTTTGATTCATGAAAGATGACTGCCCTTCCATGACTGGCTCTCTTTTTGTAGATAGATGTCTTCCTTGGAAGTCTTCTTGCTATCCCAACTGAGAACTGAATGTGGATTGTTCTTCCTCTGTCAAATGAAAATACAAATTCAACTGCTGACCAGAAACTTTCTGTTCTTCACCTTCCTCCTCATATCTGCTGAAAACTGCCTTAGTCTGCAAATCAGAAAGCTGAGGGTTGCCCTTAGAATCTGCTACAGATCTGAGACTATCACCTGCTAATGTGTCAATCTGATAATCATCTTTGGGGTTTTCAAAGGGGACAATCTCATCTTCATGACAACCTAAATAAGTAGATGCGTTTGATACAATGTCAAAATCATCAATGCTATGGTTATCCATCCGAAGATCACCAATATTTTGGTTACAATGATAGATGTCCCCTGTTGCAACACACTCTTTGAAGCCATCATTAGCCACATCGTGTATACATTTATGATCATCTCTCTATGTAGCTAAAGGAACCAGCTCTTCGACTTCATAGCAATCAGACTTAAGGATGGTAAGAGAGCGTTTAGTTTCTTTATTATCCATTTGTAGTTAATGTTGATGGGAAAACACAACATCTTGAAAATCATTAATGGGATGTGGCATCTTATGAGGGGGATCTCTTTTTATATTTACATCTTCAAGCTTACAAAGTAATTCATATTCATCACAGCAATTATCAAATGCAAACTGATCTGAAAAATACCTTTTGCAGTGCTCAATGAATGCTTTGTGAAAATCCTTCAATGATGAAATGCTGGAAGGAGGTAAGGAAAAATACCATTGACGTGCATCACCATACAATGAAAACATGAACATCTTCATACGAACATCTTCATGCTACAGATCTAATAGATCAATGCACTCATGAAACTTCATCAGGTGTTCTGCAGGATTGTCTTCTTTGCTCTCTTTGAAGCTAGGCAGAAAATCTCCCCATTCCGACATATCAGGTACTGTATGTGGGAAACCAGGAACTGAAGAGAAGTCAAGAGGTGCAAACCTCTGAGAAAAAAGAGCAGCAAACTCTTTTGACATTTGAATATCGTGGAGTCGCCACTGAATCCATCCTTCATGGAGTCACCAGATAGATGATTACAACCAATGTAGTGTCCAACCTTTGGCTATCATCAAAGATCAGATCTATGTCAGCTCCCAAGGAAACTGAGCTTCGATCTCCTCTCCCTGGCAACGATGCCAATTTGTTATCACTTCAGGAAACTCTTCTAGGCTGTAAGTCAGAGATGCCTGGTAACTTATCTTTTTGGAAACTATTTTCGCAATAATAGGTGTGGGTTTGGATCAAGATGAATATCTTAACCTCTAGATTATATTTTCAAGACAGTCTAACTATATTCATGCAATACAAGGCCGTCAAGAGCTATTTGTCAAATAGATTTGTATAACAAATGGATAAGAAAACCAATCGGTTAACCAAAACATACATAAACCATATATATGATGGGTCAACCAACTAGCCAAAGATGCTTATGATTCTTGCTTAACAATCAAAAGTAACATGATAGTTACCATAGGACCATTAAACAGAGACAAAAGAACAAATTCCACTCATATGCATAGACAAAAATGGAGGGTCTGACAATAACAAATGAAAGAAGCTTGCAGGCTAATATATTAAAGAAAATGTCTTTCATACAAAACAGCAGAATATAGAACTCAAAATTGAACCCCTTTGTGCTCCAAATGTCTTTGGCTTTATAGCCTTACAAGATGAAATCTAGATCCTTGAAAGATGGATCAGATTTTCTAAAAATAGTCAAATCAAAATAGATACAACAAGTGTAGGATGAGATCCTATAAAAATGGGTCTAGAATACTAAAAATGGAAAGTCAAAACAAAATAGGAAAAGATCCTATCTAAGGAGTCAAACTCTATCTTGATAGCCTTCATATCCTCCAAACTCTTTGACAGATGTAGAAAACCTTCCAAGGCTAATGAATCTTCATAGGAAATTCGAATTTTCCACCTTTGGCGAAAAAGATAGTTTTTTGCTCATGAACTAGGTCACCATTTTCACTTTTCCACCTTCTTAAACATTAAATACATCAAGGTAAAACCTTAAATCTGATGTATTTCATTATTATGCATCTTTAGAAACCAACCTCGAAAGATTTGGTTTAGAAAAAGTCAAATCTGGGCAAAAATACGACCTTGTTTCCATGTAACAGGTTTTGGTGGTTAAGAGATAAAAATATGGCCCTGTTTAACCATCGAAAAGCTCTGCTTTTGGTGGTTAAGAGAGGCAAAATCTGGGCCTGTTAACCACCGAAACCTATAACTTTTTGAAAATGTTCAAAATTGCAAAAATGAATTACGTTGCTGCTTCTATGAGTGATCAAGGTTGCTTGGTGATGTTGCTCCTCCTTATACAGGGCTGGAAACTTCAGTTTGCTGTGTAGGATGCTCTGTTTCCTTCTCTAAAGAAGTGGCCAATTCTGCTAGGGTTTCTAACCCTGAGTGCTTGGGAGTTGGAGTCTGAATTTCTTTCATCTTCAGCCTTAGGAGTCTAAGCTGTCTGTACAGCCTGGTGTTCTCCTTCATCAACAGTTTGTTCCTATCCAGAGTATTGTCATGTTTATCCCTAACATCCTGACTAATGTCATATAATTCCACATTTCTATTAATTAACCGTGCATTTTTCTTCTTGATTTGTTTCTTAGAGTATTCTAACTCATAAACCTTCTTCAGTAATTGGTTTATCTTCTGTGATTTGGTTGGTGTTGGTCTGCTAGCAGATGCTTTAGCCAAAGGTGTGCTATGTTCCTCTGGAGGAGTAGGAGTTGGAAGATTAGGGTAATCATCAGCAACTTGATCAATTAGTTCCTCACCCTATACCTGCAAATTAGCAAAAACCTGCGAGCTAGGGAGATAATACACCTAAAATCAGGCGGAAACAGTGGATGTATGTCGAATTGAAAGGCACAAAATAGGGATGACTTGGGTTATATGAGATAGACCAAGTATTTAACAAGTCATAACTAGAAACTTAGGCTTGATTATAGTTGAAAACTCAGACTTAATGAAATAGAGAAGACTCGGGCTTCTGTGGCATTTGGATGATAGATGGAGTTGTAATATGCATAACAGAAAACTCGACCTTCATATGGTATAATGACAATGACTGCAAACTCGGGTTTGATAATGAAATCAAAGGGATTTGATATAATGAACATAAATAAGACTTCGGACTTGATGTATTTCAAATCATAATTAAATTGGGAATCATCATTAATATATTTCTCGAGACTTGAAGTTATGAGGGCCATGTGAATCATCAGACAATTAGATGAAACAATCACTTCATAGATTTCTATTTATGCCATGGTTTCAAGTCAAAATGACAAATGGAGGTTTGCAAGTACCACAGAGTATCAAACCTCGACCAAAAGTCATAATACCACCTTACATCACCAATTTTCTTAACTTTCGACATTTATCATTCCATCATTATGCCAAATAACATCTGGATCATGCGAAAATGTGGGCTCTGACATTTTCGGGCTTTACACCCTACCTCATCTTGCGAGGAACTTTTGACTGCCTTCCCAAGCTCCAAATTCATATCTGAAAGTACCTTTGGAAATCTTAGTATGTCTAGTTGTCAATCAACTATTTGAGCATGTGAAACGACCTTTCCACGGCTGAGAAAATTGATTTTTCCCAAGGCAGTTTATTTCTGGAAAACTTGCATTTTCGTTGGTTAACTAGCCCTAAATTTCGCCTGTTAAACCACTTAAAGCTCTTCTTTCGGTGGTCAATGAACTCTTCATAGGTTCGCCTAAACCACTGAAACCTATAATTCACCCTTTTTGTAAAGAAAATCAATTCCGATGTTTATTTCAAGTTTATTTACAAAAAATAGGCTCTCTAACAAGCCTATAAAAATTTAGAAATAATTTTTTGGAGTTCTCTCTATCACCTAAAAATGACAATTTTGACTGTCCTAGTTTAGGTGATAACACGTTCTTATTCGAATTTGCTTTCATGTGTAGAGGTTATTACTACACCTCTTAACCCCAGAAACTGAAACTATTTCCTTCCACTTTGAAAGGAGAATCTCTACGATTGTTTATGGGACTAGGAGGGGGAACTATAAATTCTTGGGATGAAATGATACAAGCCTTCCTTAATAAATATCAAGACTATTGTAGAACCAAGGATCTAAAATATGAAATATTTCAAATGACTGCAAAATAAAATGAGACACTAGAAGAATATGTCGAAAGGTTTCAGTATAACTTGCAAATATCACCTTACGGTACATTACCAGGTGAGGTGCTTAAAGCTACTCTAATAAAAGGTATGAAGGATGAATGTGTAGACACGTTGAATTTAATGGGAAAAGGTGTTATTTATCAAGAGACTTGTGATAACATTATCCAATTATGCATTAGGTGCTTGCGTGGAAGTACACAAACCAGATCAGGAATGTAGGCTCCCCTCACCAGAAATAACAACATTACTTGCGGGGGTGACACCCAAGCAGAAGTTGGTAATATTTTAGAAAATTTCAAAACTGACATTTTGGGTACTCTGATTACACAATTGGATGTTCTACAGGCTAAATAGAAACAAGCAGAAGCAGAACATTCCTTGGCCATATTTTTCCACCAATGCAGAAAGAAACATGGTTCGAGGGAATGTCCTTTGGATGTGGTTCGAGTTTGCACCATCTGTGCCAAAGACTATGCAACAAATCAATGTCCATCACTTCCAGGACTAAACGCTATCTTTAAATAATTAGAAGAGGAAACAAAATCGGTATATATGATGGCTCAATGTCGCCAATGGCAGGCCCATCCCCCAAGTACACTACAAGATCCCTCTTCTTTATTTTCTGGGCAGTATAATCAACAACAAAATTCTGGAAACATATGGCAGAGCCAACCATTTTCTAACCCCACCTGGCAGTCCCAGAAATATCCTACTGCACCTTGGCCAAATCAATTAGCTGCAAATCCCACCTGGCTAAACCAATCAACTACAAATTCCACTTGGACCAACTCGTAATACCCAGCCCCATCCTAGCAGAATTCAAGTAATAACCCTTACCCTTCCTAGTGGGCTAACACAGCTACCGAAAACCCCAATTGGAATCAAAATTGGTAGCGCCCCATGGGAATGACCGATAAACCCATGGGGATGGCTCTGCAAGCTCAGCCCACTTTCCAATCCCCACTTCAATTACCCCAGAGCCCTCAACCTCAAATGCTCCCTCAATTAATATCTCAACCCAACCCAAATCCTAATAATAGACCAGCCCAACTCATGCAAATTGTTGAGAATTTGGAGGGGGAAATCAACTCAGTAGGGTGCAACAAACTCCGGTTGAGGTATGGGCATATAATTTATCTCGAATAAAGTAACATTCACCAAGATTGGGAGAATCAAAATAATATACAACCAACAATAATACCCTCGACTGTTGATCCAGGTGGATATTGGTGGCCACCCACCTATTCCACTTGGACCCCCACCATTGCTTCTTTCAGTTTTCACACAGTTTACTATTTTTAGCAGTTTTTTCGAGTCCTGAACTTCCGGGGCCATTTTGAGGCCCTAAACGATGTTTTTTTGGGTATGTTGTTGTCACAAAATATGCATCTAACAATGTTATTTTGTCTTTAACGTTGTAGGCCTCGGATAGATCTTTCCAATGAGCTATCATATGCCTAAAACGGAGATCGTATGCAAAAGTTACGACCCTAGGAAGTTGATGCACCAACTTACCCAAACAAGGCCCACATGACTTTTGGTGCTTCATCTCCCAGGGTTAGGTTTTTGGATGTCTAGGACTTTTGGCATTCCTGTTTATTGTAAAAGGGCCTTCAGAGCCTCATTGTAATCATCTTCTCACGGATGCGAGTATCGGCCACATCTCTTCTCAGAGATAAGCTACCAGCGCCCTAGCTAGTTTATTTCCATTCTATCTGTAAACATATTTCAGTCATTTTTTAGTAATGAAATGAAGTCTTATTTCCACTGCATCTCTGTGTTTATGTGTATTTCTGTATTTCATTGTGTTCCTACATAAATCCAGATTAGTGGTATCAGAGTGGTCTGCTCATTCTCGATCCTTCTTTGCATGTCCC